>AUXN01000472.1:0-11137 GCA_000482125.1 Strigomonas galati
TTGTTTGTTTGTTTTTNTTTTTTTTTTTTTTTAAACTTATCTAAAAGATCGATAAACATTTATGTTATGCAATGACACCTCTAGTCTGATATTTTTGTGATCGAACTAACATAGTTATCCCTGTCTGAAGATGTAAACAATTACTAAAGATTTGTTTTTTATTACATTTTTATTTTTTTGCTTTTTATGATGCTTACATCGCAACACTCCGATACCGCTGAATGTTACGTGACTGACACAACTAGTGCGAACTGATAAAATATAGATATATATATATTTTTTTTTATCTAACTGCTTTTTTACGAATCAAAAATAGAATAAATGAAAGGATGACAAACTAGTTTCACTCTTGTCTGAAAAAAATGATTATATCTTTTATAAATTGTGGCTGATCTTATATATATGGTTAATATTTATCGATTTATATAGTTTTCTTTATTCATATTTAATAACTTCTTCGCTATTTTCTCTCTTTTTCATAAGCATCTAAAAGATGATAAACATTTATGTTATGCAATGACACCTCTAGTCTGATACTTTTTGTGATCGAACTAACATAGTTATCCCTGTCTGAAGATGCAAGTATGGATCCATTATCGCTGCTGTTATTATAGATTTGTAAAAGGAGCGTAGCGTAGCAGTGTACAGATGTATTAACAATGTCTTTTTTTTTTCATTTAGTTATTATTGCAATTCGTTGCTTGTTATATTCGTTATGATATAAAAAATGAAGCATGTTTTCTATGGATGTTGTTGATATATCTTTTTTTTCTCTCTTTCTCTCCTACTCTTCTTTCTCCATTTTCCAAATCCAGAACACAAGAGCATAACCAAAAAAAATAGACCTTAGATTTTTACATACTCCTACACATATATCATAACATACAACACAATGTCGTTCAATCGAAAACGCCCTCACTCCAGCAACAGCAGTACCAGCACGAGTAGTAGCTACAATAACAACACTAATGCCTCTCTAGAAGACGATTCTTATTATCCTAATCACCACCACCAACAACAACAGCCACCATCCCTACGGGCAGCCCTCCTCGCCCTCGACGGGGCCCCGTACGGTCAGCTCAAGTCTCTCACTTCCCGTTGTTACCTCCTCTCTCCTTCCTCTACATCATCATTACAGCCATCAGTGTGGCTGCGATGGCTGCATTTACAATCGGACCCGTACGCACCTGGCAGTACCTGTGAGGTGACGCTGGCCCTGCCGCGAGGGGTGGCCGCGGTAGTGCGGCTGCCTCCGGAGCAGTTTAGTCCTACCCATCCTCTCAACAACAACAACAACAACAAGGGGAGGGAATATTATAATGAAGACGAAAGACAGTATTATACGTGGTGTAGGCAGACAGCGGTGGAGGATTTTTTGCTGCGTCGGCTGTGGATAGGTCTGGAGGCCGCGCAACAGCCAGGAACAGAAGAGCAAAAGAAGAATAAAACAAGTTATTATAACTACGAAGGGGCACTGCAGCTTGCGAAGCCGTCGTCATTTATACTTCCACGTAGTGCAGTGCAGCTACACTTATCACAAGAAGGAGAAGAAGAAGAACATGGTACTGTTCGGTTTTGTCTCAAAGTCAAAATCCCTGGTCATGGCCGTCGCATCGACAGTCGTGGCGCTCTCCGTATCCTGGAAGAAGAATTGTGGTATGCCCTAGACCACAGCGTCCTCCTGCCTCCAACAACATCAACAACAACACATAATAAACATTCAAAGAATAATAACTATCTACAAGATGGAGAACTCTTAGCCCATGTCAATCTCAACCACAACACAGCGTATCTACGCCGCTATATCACCCAGCAGCTCGGCGGTGTCGCTTTTGTGGCCAACGGGAGCTGCCTGCCGCGTGCTCAGGGTAATAGTATCTTACCTCTCACTTCTAAGCAAACGGGAGATGGAAGTGTCGTGCTCTTTCAATCGCCACCTTCGCTAGAGGTCACCGTCTCCCTCCCTAACCCTGTCCTTTCTTTCCCGAGTCATCACCACCACCAACATCATGATGCTCCTGCTGTCTATGATATAAGTGGCATGTTGCTGCCGCGCGGTCTCACGCTTATTGCTGGCGGTGGCTATCACGGCAAGTCCACCCTGCTGCACACGCTCACCACCGCCGTGTATAACACTGCTGCCATGGACGGCCGCTGTTACTGTGTTACTGAGGACATGGCTGTTGCCGTCCGCGCCGAAGAGGGCCGCAGCGTGCAGCAGCTAGATGTCTCGCTCTTCCTCCAAAATCTCCCCCCTGCTGCCAAATCTTCTTCTTTTAACTTCTCTACGCAAGATGCGAGCGGCAGCACCAGCGAGGCGGCGGCCATGTTGGAGGCGCTGGAGCTAGGCGCCCGCACGCTGCTGCTGGACGAGGACACGAGCGCGAGTAATCTGCTGGTGCGAGATGCGCGGATGGCGGCGCTGGTGCCGCGCAGCGCGGAGCCCATTCGAACCTTGCGGGAGCAACTGCCCTTGATAAAATATCAACACCCAGGCAAAAACAAACAACAAGAGACACAAAAAGAAACTGAAGAGAAAGAAGGATTGAGTTTAGTAATGGTGGTAGGAAGCTCTGGGAGTTATTTTGACCTAGCAGATGTAGTGCTTGTGTTGGACTGCTATCGGCTGCGGGACGCCACGGCCGAGGCCCATGCCATCGCAGCAGCGACGGCATTGACAGCAGAGACGCAGCAGATACGTCAGGATGGAGAACAAAGAAACGAAAAAAATAATCAGAATCATAAAATCAACTTGTCATTATTAAACGCAACGCGTGCCTTGGATTATGAAGGAACCTTTGCACCTTTTTTAACTCATAATAATAACAATAATAATAATAGTAATCAAAAGCAGTCCTACATGTCCAAGGGAGAGTACTACAAGAACAAGTATGCTAAATCAAAACAACAACAACAACAACAAGGAGAAGGAGAAGCATTGCCACCTCTCAAAATTACCGCCCACCGCTGTGATGCTTTACAACTCACCCAAACACACCACGGCGACTACTACAGCCAAACCCAAGGCCGCACCATCACCACCACAGAATTGATCGATGTGTCGGCGCTGGAGCAGTTGGTGGAGGAAGGGCAGCTGACGGCCATTGCAGCGGCGGTGGCATTGTTGTATGACAGTAAAGGGCAACTACCGCTACAACAACAACAACAACAACAAGAACAGAATAAGAGAAACTGGAGCTACACTCCTAATCTCACCACTTTTTACAACAACAACAACAAGAACAGCAAGCTTCCTTATGGGCAGGAAAAACTCCTTTCCCCGTTTGCACAGCTCATGTACACGTTAGAAGCACAACTGCGGGCCCATGCCCTGGAGCCACCACGGCTACAACAACAACAGAGAGGAGGAAGTGGGGGTCCACCGCTAGCACGAGGGGCGGCCGTGCTACCACGGGTGGTGGAGCTGGCAGCGGTGCTGAACCGTCTGCGGTGCTTACGGTGTAGACGGTGAACATTGGAGTATACATATATATATATCACAGCTACTACAAATAAATGATCCCTGATTTGATGATCACCGCCTTGTTCGTATCATTACATTTAAGTTTACGTATGCTTGCTGTTCTTCTATATATATTTTATTTTCCTATTATCTCTCCCTTTTATTTTTTAGAGAGCAATAGATTTCATATCGCTTAATGAATTTTGAAGAAGCAGATGTGTTTGGTGTGTACAACACAGACGACAACAACAATATAAATAATATTAATAATAATAATAATAATACTAACAACGAAATAACCTTCGCGCAGTATAAATTATTACTCACGCTCATCAATAGCCGTTTCCATTTTACTTCTCTTATCTGTGATAAAGAGGGGGAAAGGGCAGAAGAAGCAGAAGGAGGGGACGATGAGCAAGTACTAGAAAATATCTTTCAGCTCTCCCACAGCTTTCAAGCAGATAATAATAATGATAATAAAGAAGAAGGATGCCCACATATGGCAGCTCTACGTGTACGCTATGCGATCCAACATTACAAAGAAATGCTACCGAGTGCCATCAGCACAGATATCGAGGTGCTCTTAGAACAACAGCAGCAAGAGCAACAAGAAGAAGAAGAGGAAAAGAAAACAACAACAAAGAAGAAACAGAAACAGAAACAAAAGAAGGATCCTACAAAAACAGGCGCAGGAGGCACTGGAGGGGGAGGGCCTCAAATACACTGCTTCACTTGTATGACACAACAAATCCTACACCGACAACAAAAAGAACTACTCTTACAGAAGTATAGCTATCCCGGAGGTGATGATGATGAAACAGAAAAGGATCAGTTGCCGCCGCCGTTAGAGTTGGTGAACCTGAAAGGGCACATGTATGATCATTATCAGCACTATAACAATCACAAACAAGAACGAGAAAATACTAATACTAGTAATGCCCGTTGTGAGACACATAGTGTGGTGATAGTATCTGCTGGTACGACTTGGTGTCCTCTATTTGTAGTGTATTGTCTGCACTGTCGTCAGTTCCTGCCGCTCACCACCTTCGCACCACCGCCACCACCGCCACCAACAGAAGATAATAATGATAATAATAATAATGCAACAACAGAAAGAGAAGAATGGTTAGCTGTAGAGAGTTATGAGGTCGTCATGTCCAAATTGTTATTGGCGTTTCATCTTTTGTTTTTGCTGGACGAGCAAAAACAAAGACAAGTCCAAAAAGAACCAAAAGAGACAGAAGAAGAGAAGGAGAAGAAGGAAGAGTCATCCGAAATGACTTATGAGGATTGTAAAGGCACGATTATCAAAAATGTCTTCTTGTTTTCCCCTTTTTTGTTTTCAGACGAAGACACGGTGGAGGAGTTTGAGAAGGATGCGGCCGTGACGTGGAGTGCTGCGGTACTGCCTGGCGCTGCCATCTGCACTTTCCACGAACAGGAAGAAGACAATAATAATAACAATCTTACAAGTGAAAACATACGTGCTCTTTCGTTTCCTGTTATTAAGAGACCTTTAGGAGAAGGAGATAATAATAATAATAATAATAATAATAATAAGGATGTACAATACAACCATTCCACTCCTCTTCGCACTCGCAGACGAGAATGCAAATGTGTATCAAGTGCTGTCCGATACTTCGGAACCTCCGTATCATTTCTATTGTCCTTCTACCGATAATAATCATAATAATATTGCTTCTTCTTCTTCTCTACCAGAAGATATAGCTGGTCATGTGGTGGTGGGCTTTGTAATGCAGTTCGAAGAAAAAAATGAAAATGATGATAAGAATAAAAAGAAGTACACCATCACAGAAGAAAAGATCCAACTAGCTATTACAAAAGGTCTCTATCGAGAGACAATCAAGTTAGTATATATTGAAGATACAGAACGCTGGGAGCTGGCACGTGTTTTATATCATTATACCTGGTCTGAAGTACACCAGCTACAACAGCAACAACAACAAGAGAAGAAGATAACAATTTATAATAATAATAATAATAATAATGAAAGTGAAAGAGAAACAGTAGCAGAAGAAGCATATATCTATATAGATCCTACCGATAGTATAAGGCAACACGACACGTATGATGTCTTCACACAAGTGCCTTTTTTCGTGTTTTATTACTATTTCCCCATTCTCTTTTATGAGGCAGAAAAAACGAAAGAAGCAAATGGAGCGCAACGAACCTTTACTTTTGTTCAGCAAAAACATGATAATGATAATGAGGTAGCAGTAGATTTTCCCTTCTCTTTACAGAGTAGAACATTATTATTATTTCATCAAGTGTATCTCATTAGCAGAGCTATAGGAGAGCTGTTGGAGAAGCGACATATATAAAAATATTATCGTGAATTTTTTTTCCTGCATTGTGTATATTAAAAGTAAAGTATAAAACGTAGTTGAAATCAAAAAAAAAAAGTACTAACGAAAGAAGAAATGATGCTATCCTTTTGTTATCGTAGATTGTAGATGTTTAGTGATATATTATATTTCTCTCTTTCTCTCTCTTTTTAATTATGTCAGATAGCGGACCGTACAAACAATCAGTACTAACATATTTGTATTTATATTTAGTTACTCTCTCTTCTTAGTACAATAACAAGTGCTTTTCAAATAATAATTTTTTTTCTCAATTGTTGTAAACATTTGTTTGCTTTTTTCTCTATTTTGGTTTTATATCGCTTTTTTCCCATTTTATTTTAAAAACAATATTCAATATTCCTTTCACTTACACAATCAAACAACAAAATACACAATATATATATATACAATATATTTTCTCTATATACACACAATTTTTTGAGAAAAAAAAAATAATAAAAAAAATGAGCCATCCCAAATCGAACAAGTTACCTTTTATTAGTCCTATAACAAATGTAACTAATTATAATAATAATAATCATAGCAATAATAATACAAATGTAGGAGAGCTAGCGATGGTGCCCTTCACGCCAGACTGTGCAAGTAAACGGAGCAGCAACTCTCGTGCAAGTACAAGCCATGAAGAGGAGGAAGGTGGTCTTAATAATAATCCTAGTAATAATGATATACATACAACAACTACAACAAGTAGAGGTACTAATGAACGTAGAAAATGTTCTGCGGATAGTGTAGAAAAGAAAATGAAGAAGAAGAAAAAGTACTCCATTGAGCCCCAGCCACCGTTTTTAAATGAAGAAGAAGAAAGAGAAGTCAATTATAGCAACAAGAATAATCAACTCGTACCCGTCTCCTCCTTCGCCCCTCCACCAATGAATAATAGTAACAATATGAATAATAAAATTGTCGTTGTTAACAAGCATAACAATAATAGTCACAAGAAGCGAAAGCGGATCTGTCCGACGTGTCTACGCATTTTAAGAGAAGAAGAAATCCCTTTTTTCGATTTACGCAACAATAACAGCGCCAATGGGGAGCAGTACTCGTATTACTATTATGAAGAGGATGACGATGAGGAAGAAGAAGAGGAAGAGAGGAAGAAGAACAAGTAGAGTTGGAGGACGAAGATGAAGAACTATCTGGCTCCGGTAATGGCATGTTAGAAATCAGAAAACGACAACATCACCACAACCGCCACCGCCGCCTCCGCCGTGGCAGCGGCAACGAGCTAGCTGTAATAGATACAGATGCAGACCTGATGGCGTCACCGGTCTCTGCTGGTGGGCCTCGCACCGCCTCTTCACACAGCCGCAACAGCAACAACAACAACAAAAAAAAATATATAACAATACTATATATCACAAAGGGTTCAAACGCAAAAACAACACGCTAGTGCCACTAAATACAAACGCGATTACGAACACTATTCTCACTCCGTTTTATTTCCGCTCGCTCGCGGCAGGCCGTCGGCCCTTGTCTCTTCCCGACATTGATACCTCCTCAAATAATACTAATAGTAATAATAATAATGATAGCAATATGAAGGGCGCCTTGGTGCCACTAAAGTTAGGTCCGCTGCTGCTACAGCGCCCCCTCCCTGCGCTTCCACTTCCAGACCAACCACAAGAACAAAAAGAGCGAAGATCTTCCATCATTACCACCACTAGTGAAGAAACAGCAGAACTCGCAAACGGAGGTAGTGTGCTCACATTACCACAACAGCAGCAGCAAGAACAAATGAGTATCTATGAAGAAGAGGAAGATACAATGTACTTGAGCCCTACAGGTAGGATGCCGCCGCCTTCCGATATTCCAGTCGTGTTATGGTCGACGCCTGCCACCTCGGAAGGCATCACCACGCGAGAGAATACTATTCATCAGGCAGAAGGTGAAGAAAATGAAAATGAAAATGAAACTAAGAATCATAATAATAATAGTAGTACTTATAATGTTGGTGGTGCTGGCCCATCCTCTTCGTATAGCTATTACCAAAACTACTTCCACGAAATCAAAAAGATTGGCAGCGGTGCCTTTGGTGGTGTCTACCTCTGTCAGCATATTTTACAAGATTATGTGCTGGGCACCTTTGCGCTCAAGAAGATTCCCATTGGTGATATACATTACACAGATAATAATAGTGGTGGCGGTATGGCTGCTCCGAACCCTGTCCTCCAAGCTGCCCTGAACGAAGTCAAAATCCTCGAAGAAGTCAAACGGCACCCCAACATCATCAGCTACCACCACAGTTGGATTGAAGAAGAAGCACGTATCAACGATTTCGGGCCACCGGTGCGGTGTTTGTTTATTTTGATGGAGTATGCGAATGAGGGGTCGCTCGATAGTTATCTTGCGAGCAGGTGGCAGCGGTACCGTCGGCGGGCGGCAGCGGCGAAGGAGGCGGCAGACGCGGCAGCAGCAGGCGAGACCACAGGACGGCGCCGGCGGCGGGAGAAGATCCTCAAGGCACAGCAAGCTGCAGCAGCAGCAGCACAAATGATGGAAGGACACAACAGTGAAGAAGAGGAGGAGGAAAAGATGAGAAGTAATAAAAAGAAGAAGAAGGATCTTTTTCAGGCACCAGACCAACCCAAGTGTCAAGAAGATGCTTTTGAGCTAAACACACTAGCGGTGTGGTACTTCTTCTTGAGCGCGCTTGCTGGCACCAACTATCTCCACAAGAAGAACATCTTACATCGTGACCTCAAACCACAAAATTTGTTGTTGATCAACTCTCAGAAGTATGAGGATGGTAATGACGAAGAAGAGGAAGAAGAGGAGGAGGAAGAGGAAGAAGATGAAGAAGCCTTCCGTCGTGGAAAAGGAGAAAGAGGACCCATCAAGCCACCTCGTCTTGTCGTGAGCGACTTTGGCACTGCCACACTGTTAAAAGGGATTAACAGTAAAAAAAAGAATGGGAAGCAGCATAACAACTTTTTGAACGATCGCACCGGCGCGACGGGGACGTTAGAGTACATGGCACCAGAGCTGTTTGAGCGGCAGGCATCGCCGTCTCCCCCACGAAGTGGTGATCGCAATGTTAACAACAATAATAATAATAATAATAATAATAATAATAATAACAAATATTATGTACATCAGCACACGGCTGCCAGTGATGTCTGGTCTCTGGGCATGATCTTGTATTATTTAGCGAGCGGAGGTCATTTGCCGCCACGGTGCGCGATGCAGCCTTCCCCACACCACTCTCCTCCACAGTCCAAAGTAAAACAACAACAACAACAAAATAATAATAATAATAATAATAATGAGGAAGAAGAGGAAGAAGATGAAGAAGAGATACTTACACATGGTGTTGTGTTAGATCAGTTAGGACTTCGGACGCCAACCCCTGCTACAGCTAGAACTACAACAACAACTACAACAGCTACAACTTCTACATGTAGTGCACTAGTTCCCGCTAGCCCAAACATTAATACTAATAATAATAAACCTTCTTCTATATTTGGTGGTGGAAGTAGTAGATCCGGTACACCCATTTCCTCCTTCTTTCATCCAGGAAGCACTGGTAGCAATAATAGTAATCATAATAACATTCATAACTGTGCCGCTGCTGCTGCAGCCGGCGCCACGCAGCTCGTCAGCCGTCCATTGGAAATGAAACAATTAATTTTCCTCATGTTGCATCGCGACCCGGCGCAACGGCCCTCTTGTGAAGATATTCTCCGCTCCTCGGTCGTGCAGAACATTTTGAATAACTATTTTACAGAGACCTACTTGTATCATCAGCAGCAGAAGCAACAACAACAAAGTCAACAAAATCAGCAAGGTGGAGGAAGTAGTACGTCATCACCTCTGCCACGTCGACGGGGAAGCAGCTTCACTGCTACGCCTACCACAAATAATAGCAAAAGTAATAATAATTTTATGTACGGTGGTTTTGATGGTCGCTTGTTTGATAATGGTCAGATGGATATCGATTTTAATGCTAATAACACAAATAATAATAACAATAATAATGTTGGGGCTGTGGTACGCAGCGGTGGTGGCACCAACACTACCACCACTTTGCGTCCCACGCCGCCGCTCGCACTGCCGCCTCCGACATCACCGAATCCGCATCACCATCATACACAACATCAAAATAATAACAAAAATAGGAAAACAGAAGTGCTGAAGCAAATCGATGAACATCAAAAACGACAAGAGGAAGAAAAGGAAAAGGAAAAAGAGCAGCACCAGCAGCACGTGGATAACTTTACCAAACAATTGGTGGCTGCTACTACCACTATCACCCATCATGACACAAATGAAAATGACAACAGCTCTTCCAGTGCTGATGAAGAAGAAGAGGACCTAAACGAACCTCTACACATACATACCAATTTAAATGAAGACAATAATGCCAAGATGCCTGCATCAGAAGATGCGTTAGAAGATGAAGAAGATGCTCCCCTACCACTACACCACAACCCTCCTTCACAAACAAATAATGTTAAAACTAACAATCATAATAATATAGCGGTTCCACAGTACAATAACAACAACAGCAACACTAGTGGCATCCACAGTGATAACAACATGAGCCCCTTTATCCCCACATTGCACCAACGCAAAAGCAGCCGGGTAGAGTTGCTCTCCACCACCTCTTTAGATGCGACCACGTTTGCAACATTGACGGCGCAGTCACCGCCGCGAACCTCTGAAAGAGGCGAAGGTGGTGGTGGTATGCATCCTCCTCCTGTTATTGCTACAACGACGAATAGTGGTGGGAGCGCTAGTAGTAATAATCGTTATAAAAGTGTGCTGACGCAACAGAAGCAGAAGCGAGGACAAGTAGCTGCTACAACTACAACTACTAATAATAATAAAATAACGAGGCCGGCAAAAGATCTGGTGGACACTGCGGTACAGACAGAACCGTTAACAATTGTTGGTTTGGATGGTAAAATGTATACGATTTAGTACAAACAAAAACGTGCGTGATATATATTTCCTTCTTTGCAATTTAAAAAAAAAAATGTCATTCTTCTTTCATTTTTGTTGTTTTTACGACTGCCCTTTTTGTAATGAGGATTCTATCTGAAGCATATCAAAATACATTTTTTTTTTGCCTCTATTTTTCTCTCTTCTTCTCTTCTATTTCGTATACGTTCTGAAAAGATTTGTATATATTAACCAAAAAGTACGCCTTGCGTGTACTTACCTATATATAGATATACAAAAAATACTCTTCAACAAAACACTCATTCACATCTTTTTTTTATTATTATTTACTTGCTTTTATTTACTTTACTTTTCTATATATATATATATATATATATATATATAT
>AUXN01000473.1:0-11115 GCA_000482125.1 Strigomonas galati
AGTGACAAAGACAATGACTTGAAGAAAGACCCTGCAGCAAAACATGGGAAAGCAGAAACCGAAGAGGGTACTGTCGATAGCGCCTATTCTGGCAACGGTAATGCAAGTGACACCAAGCTCAGCAAGAGTGATGCGCTGCCAGGGAAGCTATTACGTCTTTACATGAACGGAGAGGAGAAGAACTTCCCGTTCACCCCTGGCAAGGAAACGCCTGGTGTCGTGCGTGCCCGCATCATCATCGAGAACAACACGAAGGATAAGATCAAGTCTTTTCAAGTGGCGCTACGTCAGGACCGTGTGGTGACTGTCCGTGGGTACGTGCGCTCTGATGCATTGAGTCTATCGAAATTGGTGGTAGACCTACCGAAAGGACAGCCGTGTCTACCAGGCGGTCATGTGGCGGTGGATGTGGAGCTGCCATCGCGGCTCGATTTTGTGTACCATGAAAAATCTTTGTTCATTTTTTTACCCTCTTTTAAGCATTTGCGGCGTAGACCGCTTCCTAATGTAATAACACCGTCTTTTTCATGCGATAACGCCATTGAGGTGACCTTCCAGAAGTTCTCAGTAAAGAGAGATCTTCAGCAATTTGCAAGGTGTGTGCTGCTAGCGGAGGTGGTGGGTGTGCCCGGAGCACCGTATGTGCCCTTGCCGATTGAGAGTAAAGAAACGCTTGTCTTACCGAGTGAAGAAGTGGAGCCCTCAGAAACATAAAAGGAGACATTTGGAACTATTTGTTCTTGTACTCCTTTTTTTTTTGTTCTCTCTTTTAATACAGTGTTTGGCTTTGTACCTAGAACTGTAGTTTGCTCGCTCATTGATTAAAAAAAAATAGTATGCTAGACTCTTATTTTGCAGATTTTCGTTTTTCTTTCTTTTCCTTGTTCTTTTTTTTTTTCTTCTTCTTCCTTCTTTTTTTTTTGTATTTTCCACTCTAAGATGTACGTCTTTTGAATAAGTGCAACAACAAAAAAAAAAAATTAAGTGAAGTTCTACTTCATATAGCTGTTTTTATTTTCTGTGTTTATTGAATTCGGTTTTGCCTTCTTGTTTTAAATTGCAGCGTTATTACTACTATTATGTTGAAAACTTTTACACCTCTCATATATATATTTCTGCACTTAATCAGCAGTGCGACGCAATGGTGTTTGTGGTCACGGATGTCAGCGGATCCACTGTTTCCTGCTTCATTATTTTTTTTTATCCTTCATCTTTTCTACTTGGTTTTATTTTGAATATACTCTTTAGCTCTTTTATTATTATTGTACATGATTGTTTTGCGCATTGCTAGTGAAATGCAACAGCTATACAATCAGCCCCTCAAGCCCACCGTGCACATCCTCCTCACGAGCCCAACCTTGTTGGCCCCTGGCGATCACGTAAAGGGTAAACTTGTGGTTGATGTTGTCAATGAACCGTTCGAGCTGACGAACATTTATGTGGAGCTATTAGGGACGGAGTACTCGTATATGATGGTGCTCCAATGTCTTACAGCCTGTAAGGAAGATAAAGCCTTCGGCTGGTGGGACAACGGGTATAACGTCCGAGCTCGTTTGAACTACAACTACGGCCCATCAACTGAGCGGTGGCACCCTCAGCCATTTCGCTTCGCCCACGTGGATGTACGCCAAGTCCTTCATGGCGCTGCGACACAGCAGAGCGAGAAGCCCAGTGGTGTGCAGCTGGCACCTGGCCACTACGAGTACCCGTTTGACGTGCAGCTACCATATGGAGCCCCACCTACCTACACTGGCTTCTCAGAACGAGGTGGCTCTAGGATCCACTACAGGATACGAGGCGTATTGAATGTGACCAATACAAATTACATTGAACAAAAACTACGACTTGTTGTCCTTCCAGTTGTCTCTTCTGAGCAGTTGAAATTCGCACGCGATCACACACTCATAGCACCTGAGCAAGATGTGCCTGTGTCGCATATGCTGGGCTTGTCCAAGACCCAATCGGTGAGGGTAAAGCTGCAGTTATGTCCATCTGTGGTCGTGTTGGGAAGCGCGATGGCGGACACATACTACGCGCAGCAGTATCAAGTGGCGCAGGGCGGTGGTGCGGAGGTCGTGGCGCAGTCGGTCGACCACTACGGCAGTAGCAGTGACGACGACGCTGGTGACTACGGTATTGCGCAAGAGGAACCCTCCTTCTGTAGGCTCGGACAACCGATCACGAAGGCTGGAGACTGGATTCAATATACCTGCGGTGGTCTAGGCGTCCATGCAGTGTATGACTGGGGTGCCCTTAAAGGGAAGGTGCTACGCTTGTACGCCAACGGGGAGGAGAAGGAGGTTCCCTTCCAGCCAGACAAGGAAACGCCTGGGCTGGTGCATGTCCGTGTGTTGATTGAAAACCACACGAAGGACAAGATCAAATCGTTTCATGTCGCGCTACACCAAGAGCGCATGATACATGTTTGGTCCTTGCAGTACCGAGCGTTGGTGACTCTCTCCGAAGTGCTGGTGCAGCTGCCCAATGGACAACCGTGCAAGCCGGGCGAGCGTGTGGCAGCAGATGTGGAGCTGCCGATACAGCGCGACTTGGTGTATCGAGATAAAGTGAGGCTGAGATCTAGGACAGACTTCCAAAGTGCACTACAAAAACCCTGCCCCAACCTTTGCACGTCTGCCTTCTCCTGCGAGAATAGGATTGAGGTGAGCTTCCGAGAGCTCTCTGTTCAGGGAGGAGGCGCACAGTTCCCGAGGTGTGTGCTGCTGGCGGATGTCGTGGGTGTGCCTGGCGCTCCGTACATAACCTTACCGCCCAACAGTCAGCAGACGCTTGGGAATTCTTGAAGCCTCCAGGAGCTGAAGTGGAGGGAATCGACATGTATTCCCTTGAATTGTTTTTTTCCTCCCAAAGTGTACCCAATTGCAACATCGATGAATTTCTCATATATATATATATATATTTTACAATGTGCTTGTTTAGTATTATTTTTGCAGCCCTTTTTCTTCTTCTTTTTTTTTTTTCTCTCTCTTTTTGTCTTGTTCTTCTGTCTTTCTATAGCGAGCGTTGCTACTGCAAGGTGGATACACACAGTTGTTATTACAAATATCGAAACTCTCACGACTTTAAGCTCATGCTTTATTGCAGCATGAATAGTCGAATCAAAAAGAAAAATTGCCTCTTTTATTGTTGATTTTCTTGTAGTCATTCTAGCTTTAATTAGTGCAACACGTATATTTGTCTGTTTTTGAATTTCTGTATGTGTATACGCTGCTGTCAAGTCAAGCAGAGAAGGCAAATGGTGCGCACGTGCCACAATGTACACATATTGCCTCTTTCTTATCCTCCACCGCTTGTTTTCTGCCTTTTGCTTTTTTCTGGAATATCAGTTTTTATTTTAAATAACCCTCTTTGCTGAATTTTTACTAGATACATATATTTAACCAATTCGATTTTCTCTTTATTATTTTATTACCTGTCCGTTAGTGATTTTTTTTTCCTGTTAATCTCCACACGACACAAACAAATACAATATATATATATATATATATATTCATTAAAAAAGATGGCACCAAAACCTAATGTGCAACTGCTACTTACCAGTCCGTCCTTGCTAGCTCCTGGCGACCATGTGACAGGCACGTTAGTGATCGACATCTTTGAGAAACCTTACGAGCTGACAGGGGTGTACGTAGAGCTCGTCGGCAAAGAGTACTCCTTTGTTGTTGTGCAGTCCGGGCAATACACGTACGTGGTTCCGTTTTACTTTAATCACGTAGAGCTGCATCGCACGGTGTACGGCGCCACGAAGGAAAGCGGAAAGCGCGGCGGTGCGCAGCTGGAGCCTGGCCACTACGAGTACCCGTTCGACTTTGAGCTTCCCCTGGACGCACCACCGACGTATGTCACTGCGGTGCCCAGCGGCGGCTCGCACGTCATGTACAAGGTACGTGGAGTGCTCAGTGTGCCGCACCGCCGCTCCACGCGAGTGAAGGTGCCCGTGGTCGTGGTGCCCGTCATCTCCTTTGAGCAGTCGCAGCTGGCGCACGGGGACGCGCTGGACATCGCGGCTGTCGACGTACCTCTGATGAAGCATCTGGGCATGTGCAAGTCCAAAACTCAGTTTGTGACGCTGGCCCTTCAGACGTGGCCCACCGCCACCGCGCTCGGTGGTCGCATGGCGCAGCTTTACTACGAAGGCCAGCGGCAGGTGGCAGAGGGCGGTGGCGCCCTGGTGATGGGCAAGTCCCTTGACGATCAGGACGACAGCAGCAGCGACGACGAAGGCGCTGTGAAGCAGCACAAGATGGCGAAGAAGGTAAAGAAGCTGGAGGAAGACGATGACGACGATGAAGCGAACAAGGAAAGTGGAGTGAATGCACTACACGCGACCGAAACGGGTCCTGTGGACCCAGACCCCAGTGAAGCGTTACCAGGAAAGGTGGTGCGTCTCTACGAGCATGGAGAAGACAAGCATATTCCGTTCAAAGCCAGCACCGATGCGCCAGGAGTTGTCTGCGCCCGTGTGATTTTGAAGAACTGCACCAAAACCGAAAAGATCAAAAAGTTTGAAGTATGCTTGCGACAGATCCGACGTGTTGTCATCGGCGCTTATAGTGCACAGGATGTGGTCAGCCTCTCAAAGGCAGTGGTGGAGATGCCGGAAGGAAGGCCGTGCGGTCCTGGCAGCCGCGTCGCCGTGGACGTCGAGCTGCCCATACGCCGCGCGCTCATGTACGGCAAGAACCCTTTTACAAAAAAGATGCCGTCGTACAAGAATCTAAGACGGCAGCCGTGCCCAACGCTGGCAACACACGTTTTCACTTGCGAGACGGAGGTGCAATTGAAGTTTCCAAAGAACCGTATAAACAAGAAAAACTGCTGCTTCCATGACTGTCTACAGGTAACGGAAGTGGTTGGGGCACCAGGCGTGCCTCATGTGGAAATACCGGTTAGTTTCACAACGAAACACGAACTGCCAGAATTGGAGTTGAAGGAGGATGAGATTGTGGAAGCAGAGGACGTCCATGATGAAGTCGCAGTTAAATGATGTGTCTCCGTTGTTTTCTCTTTTTCTTTTTTTTTCCTCTATTTACGGTTTGTCATTGTCATGATGAGATGCATTGCTACAATATACAGCACATAAATTTGTTTGTTATTTCCACCATATACCTCTAATACGCACCTTTTTTTTCTCTGTTTTTATTTTTCATGCTACCTCAGAACTCTGCACCCTTCTTCGCAGTAACGACACACTTTCCTTTGTTGTCGCTCATATATTTTTTTTGCTTCTTTCGCTTGGGTTTTACTTCTTTTCCTCGTTTCAGATTTTGCAGCCGCTTAAACCTGATTTTTTGTTTTCTTCCTTCTCAAAACGCTATGTTTCTCAAAACGCTTTTTTTTTTCTTTTTTTCTTTTGGCTTTTCGTTCTTTCAAATAATTACATGGCTTCATGCAAAGCCTATTTTTTTTTTCCACTGTGATCTGCTTTAATTCTCTTTGCCAATATTGATACTGTCATCGTTGTGCTTTTGTTTTGTACCTATTGTTTGTCTTTCTCTCTCATTTCTCCATTTATTATTTCTCCCACCTAGTGCAATTGTTTATTAAGATTAGATTTTTGTTTTACCATGAACTGGCAGCAAAGTGCAGCAGACCTCACGCGGTCGCGTTACTTCGTCGACTTCCCTGATCACGCGGGTGGCAGCTCCGCCACGTACCCTGACGGTGGCGGGAGCAACAACGCTGTGCCGACCCCGGTGCGTGAAGAAAGCACGTTGTATGATGTCTACGACATTTTTAGCTCCTCCAATTCCATTTACCGTGGTACGCTGCCAGAAAGCGGCACCAACGAAATGGGATTTGCAGAGGAAGACGACAAGGGGAACGAGGGCAACAAGGAAAAGGAGATACCACCCGTGTCGGAGAGGCGGCAAAGCTCCATCTGTTCGTCATCTCTCTTTTCTGAGTACGACGATCGACGGAGACGAACACGGACACGCCTACTCGCAAAGGGGCAAAGGTGTAGCAGATATGCGGGCGGTTGTAATGGAGCAAGAGGAGAGGAGACGTGACGTCATTATGTGGAATTACATACGCGGTTACTTGGCTTTGTTTTCCCTCCCACCGACACTTGCCGTCGATATGGCCATTGATTTTATCCTTTATATGGAAGAAAAAGAGCGCGCTAGGTGGAAAGAAAGGGAGCAATACGCCTTTGAGAAGGAGTTGGTGGCGCCCTACCAGCTAGTCCAACAGCTTTGTGGGAACCAACCAAAGGGCGACGCGGTAGAACAACAAGCGATTGCCGTAGTGCGGCGGTGTCTCGCCTATTGGGTCAGGCGCTATCGCGGCCGTCAGCACCTGTACACGCTGCAGCAGCTGCGCTACGTGGTGCTACCAGAGCAGGAGAACCGTGCCTACATGATGGCCCACAGCGAGGAGGCCGCTGCGCTTCACGCTTTGTCTCGCCAGTACTGCATCTACACCGAAAGTGTGAAACGAAATGCGATCGAGCAGCTCGCCCTACTTGCCTCCGTTTCCTATGCGTGGGTGCACACCAATCTCCTCCAGCAGGCAGAGGCCAAGTACCTTTTCTACGGTGCCATTCGTCCTGCGAAGAAGCGCAACAACACCAGGGATTGGGCCTCTGCCGCCAGTGGCAGCGGCACTGGTGGTGGTATTGGTGCTGCTGCTGGCATTCGGCCAGATGTACAGCAAGAACAGAAGAACAGTAGAGAAGTGAAGATAAAAGATTACACCTTATTCCACTTACTGATTCTGATGGAGCGTGATCGGCGGCGCGCGATGTGGGATGTGGAAATGAGTGAATTTCTCGTCTTGTCCACACGCATCAGCAAATCGTTTTATATGTAAAAGCAACTCCCGAATAAAACGCTACAGTGTGCATCTCTTTGTGTAAGTATATGTGTTTGTCTTCATTCTGCTTTATATGAACAACACACATCTTCATTTTATTATTATTATTTGTTGTTGTAAACCTCTTTAGCGTCTGATGGTTTCTTATGCTTATCTTCTCACATGAAGTAAAACTTTAGCTAACATTCTTTCTTTTCCATGTTTTTCTGCTCTTAGAAACAAACAAACAAACCCCCCCAAAAATACCTTTTTATCAATACAATACATCACAACTATATTCAAACCATTCTTTTTTTTTCTCTCTTAACTTTTCGTCGTATCCGTTTCTATATCTATACCATTCCTAATGAGCCCGAAGCCTAAACTGTGCCTAGTGCTGGATACTGCCATTGTCGTTCCTGGCACCACCATCTCGGGCAGCTTCGTTGTGGACATTTTTGAAAAGCCCTTTGAACTTACCGGCGCGTACATTCAGCTCCTCGGGAAAGAAATCTATCATGTGTCTGTGCGCTCCATGAACAAGCGCATGGTGGCCCCCACGCGTTTCACCCACGTCGACATGCAACGCACTGTGTACGGTGCAGCCAAGTCCAACACCAAGAAGGGAAACAATGTTGTCGTGCTCGAGCCTGGGCACTATGATTTTCCTTTTAGGTTTGTGCTGCCGCTGGACGCCCCGCCGACCTACGCGTGGGACGCCTACCACTTCAGCTCGCGCATCAAGTACAAGCTGCGCGGTGTGCTCAGTGTGCCGCACCGGCAGTCCGTGCACACCAAGATGCTGCTGACGGTGCTGCCCACCGTCTCCTTCGCGCAGGCGCAGCAGACGCAGGCGCAGCCGTCGGCGCCGTGCGTGCAACAGGTGGCGCTCATGAGAAACTTGGGCTTCAGCACCTCCAGGACGCAGTTTGTGACGGTGGAGCTGCAGGTGTGGCCGGCGGTGGTCGTGCTCGGTGGCACCATCGCCGACTTGTACTACCAGGAGCAGCGGCAGCTAGCGGCGGGGACGCACGGCCAGGCCGTCATTGTGGGGCACTTCTTGAGCATCGCGGAGGACAGCTCCGACAGCGACAGCGACACGGGCGACCTCACCGCCGTCCCCCTCGTGGAGAAGAAGCTGGTGGAGGAGGAGGACACGAATGAGGTGGTTGCGCTAGACGCGAGCGGCGACCACTGCCAAGAGGCTGTCTCGACCGTCATTTCGAGTGACCGCGAGTACGAGGCCGACCTCAGCAACGCCCTCAAAGGCAATGTCGTGCGGACCTATCTGAACGGGGAGGACAAGCAGACTCCGCTGCGGCGCGCCTCGGACCAGTCGGCCACCGTGACCGCCCGCATCGTCATCGAGAACCACACGAAAGACCCCATCCGGAACTTTGACGTTGCGCTGCGGCAGTCCCGTCACCTCAACGTGCTCACGGTGGACGAGAAGGACCGCGTGACCATGTCCGCGGTCAGCATCACCCTGCTAGGAGAGAACGGCTGCCCGCCGGAGGGCCGCGTCGCCGTGGATGTGGAGCTGCCCATCCGCAAGAACATGCTGTACTACCTGCCGAAGCTCGAGAAGTTCGCCGCCGCCGACCGCATCACGCGTCGGCAGCCGCTTCCGACGATGAGTACGGCTCACTTTTCGTGCGAAAACGTTGTAGAAGTGACCTTCCCCAAACAATCAATGAACAAGGAGATGGGGCGCTTCCCCGGGTGTGTTCAGGTAGTGGAGGTGGTAGCGGCGCCTGGTGCCCCGCAGGTGCTCGTGCCGGGCACGTACAGGGTGAAGCACGAGCTCTACGAGGACGCAACCGCCGCTGGTGCTGCTGGCCGTCCTCCCGCGTAAGGTGTTGCGTTTGCTTGTAGATACGAAGTACCTGCGATGTATAGAAACATTTTTATTAATTCAACGTAGAAGGGAGTGCCATTTCATTTGCTGTATGTGTGTACCTATCACCAGTGTGCGCATGTGTGCACACTTTTTTTGTTTTAAACTGAAAACAAAACAAAAATTTAATTTTTTAGCCTTGTACATTCTAAACTCTTTTCTCTATTTTTTTTTTCTTTTATCTTTCGTTCTTTTGTTTGTGAAAATGATCAACAAAAAAAATGTACACACACACACACACGCGCACACACACTTTTTCTCAAAAAAAAATATATATATGTTGGCAACGTTGTTTTTATTCTCTTTGTTTTTTACGCTTTTTTGATAAAGAACGTAATCGCTTCTTGTTGGTGTAGTATTATTCAAACGCTTTTATGTTGCATGTGCTTTGCAATATGTGTGGCATCATTACTCATTGAAAAGACGCTTTCTCGTTACATCTCCTTTTCACGTTTTTTTTTCCTCCCCCTCAAAGACAATCAAGGAAACTCTTTAATAACACTTCCGAATTTCTATTTGAACGGAATTTCCATTTCACATATATATATTGATTCCGTTAAATCTATATTTGTTGCATTTTTTTTTCACTTTTTTATTATTACACGCTTCTTTTTTTTTTTCCGTATATTTAAATGAGCACGAAACCCAAAGTCATCTTCCTACTCGAGACCTGCTCGGTACTTCCTGGCAACGATGTCGTGGGCCGCTTCGTCGTGGATGTGTATGACAAGCCCTTCAGTCTCACCCGCGCCGATGTGGAACTGCGTGGTGAAGAGTACTCGCACGTGACGGTCGGTGCGCGTGACAACCGTATCGTGATGCCCTCGTGGTATACCCACGTGGACCTGCGCCACACCGTCTACGGCGTCGCGAGGTCCGGCTCCAAGAAGGGCAGCGAGGTGATCTTGGAACCAGGACACTACGAGTTCCCGTTCGTGTTTCTGCTGCCGCTCGACGCGCCGCCGACCTACGGCTGGGACGCTTACAAGTGTGGCTCGCGCGTCAGCTACACCCTGCGCGGGTCGCTGCGTGTGCCCCGCAAGCAGTCCATCCACCTGCTGCAGAAGTTGACCGTGCTGCCCACCATCTCCTTCGCGCAGTCGCAGGCGGAACAGAAGCTTGTATGGGCCTCCAAGGTGCAGCACATCCCTGTGCTGAAGAATCACGGCCGCAGCAAGTCCAAGTCCGAGTACGTGGCCGCGCGGCTCGAGCTCTGCCCGAAAGACGTCGTTGTCGGCAGCCCGATCGCCGCCCTGTACTACCAGGAGCAACGCCATGCCCAAGAACACGGCTTCTCCTCCCCGGTGGCAACAGGGCACCTGCTCGGCACGACGGGTGACGAGGAAGAGGACCGGTTCCGCAACGACAGCGACAGCGACGACGACCGCGAAGGCAGTGGCAGGAGGCAGTCGTCCTCCAAACGGCGGTTGACCCACAGCGCGAGGGACATGGCGCCGTCGCCGCGGCGCAACTCGGTCGAGCAGGAGGACGAGGATGACAGCAGTGGCAAGGATGTGCATGACGACGAGGGCGACAACGACGATGACGACGAAGAGGAGGTTGTGGACATGGGCTACGATGCGGCGCTGAAGACAGGGGAGGGCTACGGGCTGGTCGAGGACGAGCCCGCTGCCGTGCCCGCGCGGCAGCCCGACAACGCAGAGCCGAAGAAACCCCTCCACGGTCGTCTGGTGCAACTCTACCGCCTGGAGGAGGCGGTGGCGCATCCCTTCCAGCAGACCACCGACACTCCGGGCGTCGTGTGCGCGCGCGTGACAGTGGAGAACTTAACCAAGGACGTCCTCCGCTCCTTCACCGTCTCGCTGCGTCAGCTGCGCGAGACACGCGTGCACAAGTGGCACCGCATGGACAAGGTCACCCTCTCCACCGTGACCGTCCTGCTGCCGGAGGATCGTGTCTGCCGGATTGGAGAGACCGTCATCGCGGATGTGGAGCTGCCGCTGCGCCGCCGCATGCACTACGAGGTGAGCAGTCGAGAGCGTCGGCGCGGTATGCGCAAGGCGGACCGGCGGCTGCCGCAGCCCACGCTGAAGACCAAGTACTTTTCGTGCGAGACTTTTGTCGGACTCACGTTTCCTGACAACGCACTGGACAAGTCCAAGGGGCAGTTCAACGGGTGTGTGCAAGTGGTGGATGTGGTGGGCGTGTCTGGTACGCCACACATCCCTGTTCCCGCCCTGTACGCGAAGCGAATTGAAGATTTAAGCTGACTTCAATATATATATATATACACACACACACACAGAGAAAAAAATTATTACTACATAGAAATGAAGCATGCAAATGAATATGGACTGCCTGGAACAATTGCCATGCTTAATAGTTTATTTTATAGTTACATTTATATATATATATATATATATATATATATATATATATAT
>AUXN01000474.1:0-11112 GCA_000482125.1 Strigomonas galati
AAGAAAGAAAAAAAAAAGACACATAATTTCAAAATGAGGCTATAAAAAAAAAACACGAAAGAGAACAATATACAAGATTGCAAGTAATCTGTCGCACCAAGAAAGCGCTTCCATATCATGGTCAAAATGTCGCCATCTTTTTTTTTGAATTTGCCTTTAAACCTAAACGGTATTGATACGTTCTTTCTATATAAATATCATCTTATTTTTTAAAATGAATTAATAATAATAATAAAAAATAAAAATAATAACAAAAACGGATCGAGGGGAAAAATTAAAAGTAAGTCAAATGTATGCTAGTGAAAATGTCAAGAAACTAAAATGAAAACAAATGCAAAATTACTTATTTTTTTTTTCACATTGCGGCAGAAAGAGGAAAAGAAAGTACTAGGAAAAAAACAAAAAAACAATACAAATTAGTTAAATTAATTAAATGAAACAAAAGAAGAAGAAAAAGTGCATTCATTCAAGCTAGAGAGAAAAGAAGGAAATTAACACCCTATACATTTTGCTAAAAGGGCATTATTTTTGTCATTTTCACAGTTTTATATATTACAACAAGTCAAAAGCTTTATATCGAATATTGGGAGCCAACTACTCACGTAGAGAAGAGTAAGAAGAAAACAAAACGAAGTGATGTTGTCAGTCATTGGCACTCCTAAAACGAAAAAAAAAAAGGGAAAGTGTATAGTTTTCCTCGCCTTCTGCATTACAAGCAAATGCGGTCAACAGAGATGACGAAATGAAAAAGGTGTAGGCAACCATACAAGTAAAGAAGGCTCAAAAAAGAAAAAAAAAAGAGAAAGAGAGAAAATGTAAAAGCTAAGGAAAAGGGAATAGAAAAAAAAAAAAGAGGGGACCGAATAGGTAAAAAAAGAAAAAAAAGGCTTAGTTTTAACAGTAATAAGGAGATACCTTACGTGAGTTATGCATGGTATGAAAAGTTCCACGGACAAAATCGGTACTTTCTGTGAAGTAAACCTTTCGCACACGAGGAGATCGCTGTGCCACTGACGGATTACCACCGCAATGAGGGGAGCGGTAAGATGTGAAAAGGCAGTGCTGCTCATTTTGATTGAAAATGCTGTTCTGCGTAGCATGTGTCCCGTAAACATTTTTCTCAGCTCTACCAAAAAAATTATCAATGATGTACTCGCCAATGCACTCTACCATGTCGTCCGTTGCATGGTTCCCGTCAAAAGAAGGGTGAAAGAAGGGTTCTTCCCCACCATCAGAGAGCACAAGTGGAGAAGGGAGCTCCAGAACTGTCAGGGGTAAACCTCTTCGCTCATCTTCTTTTGCCAGAGACATGTGCACAGAGGTCGTAGTGCCATTGTCGGAAAAGCTGTCGACAGGGAAAAGATAGTCCTGGATACACTCTTCTGTCACCATAGTACCCTCTTTGAGGTTTGGAAAGATAAAGAGGTTGTTATCCTCTTGCGGTTGCGACAACCGCTTTTGGTGCACGACGCTTGACTTTGTCTTATTAGCTAGATCGTTCGGAGCACGTTGCACAGTGCAGAAATGTAGATTCTGTACCATTCCATTGATGATTTCGAGTGGCTCTCCATTGACATTGGTGTTAATATTACTGGTGTTACTCTCGTTAGAGGAAAGGCCACTGGCCTGATCATTACTGTCGCTGTGACGCTGCTCAGATTTGTATGCGATCGAGTTCCCAGTGCCCTCAAAAGGTAGAAGGCATTCGCGCTCCAATAAAAATCCTCCTGCATTATGTTTGTTTGCATATGGGAGCTTTTTCAGCTCTTCCATGTCCAGTAGAAAAATGCAGCACTCCGATTCTTTATTGTCTTCCATAAAAACACCACAACATTCCATTTCGTCGTTTGAATAATGTGCTTCATCATTCATAAGAGGAAAGATATTGTAGGTAGTGTCCACAGAGCTAACCTGTCGTGGACAATTGGAAAAGAAAGGGAATGGAGACGCCATATTTGTAAACGACAAGGACAAAATAGGAAAAATTAGGAGGAAAAAAAAGTGAAACAGAAGACCTAGAAAATAAAAAGTAAAGAAAACGGAGAAACTAAAAGCGAAAAGAAGAAAAGGAGAAAGGAGAAAAAAAAAAAGAAGTATCTTATTTGGAGAAAAAGAGAGGGAAAGAGAAAGAGTGCACAGTAGAATCATGAAAAGGATAACGAAGAAAAAAAAACGATCTCCAAGCATACACGTTGTTTTTATACAATCAACAACATTAAGGTATTTTCACTTGTCATATAAATCATATTATTTTTTACCTTTAGCCATAAAGCATTTACCTTTGTTAATGAAGAAAAAAAAAAGAGAAGAAAAAGAGTGAAGGAGTTTGCCAACAAATGAAGGAAGGGGGAAGAAAAAAAGTAATTATAGATATTTTAGATTGTAGGAAGAAGAAAAAAAAGGCGTTACAATATCTTTTGTAATTTTTTTAATTTTATACATGTTTTTATATTGAAAACAAAACTAAAAAAAAAAGTGAAGAGAGCGTAAAAATGCACTCGGAGAAAAAAAGCAAATTACAAAACATTTTTATAAAATTAGGCGAAAAAACAATCGTTTCCTTTGCAACTTGTTAACGAGAGAAAGAGTATTCTTATGATTGTGCTGAATGTAGCTTTCTCTTTCTTTCGCAAACAAGTCATTTTTTTTTTTGCACTTTTATGTTATAACCAGTGAAAATTTGTTTTATATTAGAAAGCAAGAAGAGGAAAGGAAAAAAAAAAAAGACAAGTAGGGGAACAAGGAAAAGGAAAGTAGTGAATAAATTAATTATATATAGAGCCCATATTCCGCATTACAAACAACAATGGTCACAAAGGTCAAAGATGAATGAAAATGGCATAAAATGGAGTAGAAAACGAAAGAGAAAAAAAAAAAACAAGAGAAACAAAAAAGCAAACCGACAGGGAAAGTAAAGGTAAAAAAAAAAAGAGAGAGGAGAGAAAGTGACACAATCACTTGAAATATATTTAAAAACAGTCAGTTGAGAAACTGAAAAATGGCTTAAAACAATAATTGTAAAAGATTTACATTGACTAAAAAAAAAAAAAAGAAGTGAAAGCAACGCTTACTTTTGACTATAGCAAGTAAAGATCTTACTTGCTATACTTGTGCTGTAGTTGTAGCGGTCCTGCAGGCACGTTCAAGCCCACTAGTTTTATATATATATATATATTAAAACAACGCACACACAAACTTACAAACACAACGCAATATTTGCTTAAAAGATATTTATGTACGTATATATATACATGAGTGTACCCCTTTTATATATATATTTTTAGTTACGTATCGTGTTAAAATCTCCACGCACAAATTCGGTACTGGGTGTGAAGCCCACTTTCCGCTGACGAAATGATGAACGGAAGTAAGAAGGCGTACCACTTTGGTGCTTGGAAGGGTGGTGTTCATAGCCGCCTTCCTTCTTATCGTTGGCCTCTGGGGTAGCATTGTTTTCCACACTGTCATGTGCAATGGTTTCTTTTTTTTGCAGGAGTTCAGTATTCATCATGTAGTCTCTCTTTACACCCAAGCACTGCTTCTTCTCGTCATCATCGTAACGGGTCACACTGAGGCGAGACCCTTTATAGTTGTCAAAGACAAAAAGAGAGGTAGGTGTTTTGGAAAGAGAAACAAGCGATGCTCCGAGTGCTTCTTCCTTCGCCACCACCATATGAACGGTCGTGAGCGGGGCAACTCCAGAAGTTTGGGCATCGTCGATAAGATAATTAATTGTCACATGTTGCAGTTTTGTTTCGTTAGCGTCACCGTTTTCACTTTGGGCGTCAAAGAAAGAGAGGATCCTGCCTCTCCCTTGTGGCTGAGGCAGCCGCTGCTGCAGCCGTTGCTGTTGTGGTTGCGTTAGCGTAAAAGAAGAATTGCTGTTGAAGGTGTCACTGCAAACACTTTGAATATCACCAAATCGCACATCACGCATCGGAGTGGCTGCTTCTTTTGCTTCTGCGTTAACACTGTTAATATTACTGTTACTGTTCCTGTTCATCTCATTGGGAGGAGGGCTGAAAGCTTCAAGGGTACCCCTCCTGTTCTTTGCCTTGGACTTGGGGGAAAACGCTTCCATAAAAGAAGGAAACGATTTACTCTCCAAGAGAAGCCGACCACTGTTGCGTTTTGTGGTACGCGGGCTGCTTGGTTGTTCTTCTGTGGCCTGCAGAGAAAGGAAAGCCTCCAAATCATCGTCTTTTTGATCAAGAGAAGGGAAGCGCACTCGTTCGTGTTCAGGGCGACGTATTTCATTGTTCACAATTGTGATGACATCATCATTCGGTTCGGCACCAATGGTTGCGTTAGTACGGAACGAAGAGAGCATGTTTTTATTAAGATAAAAGGGAAGGGGTAAAAAACGGAAGGGGAAAAAAATGAAAACTAAAAAATAAAGAGGACTGTAAAAAAAAATGGAAAAGAGAACAATTACTGGAAGGTACAATCTAATTTACGAAGAAAAGAGGAGAAAGAGAGTTAATTGCCATGTGAATAGAGACATACTGAAAATAAAGAACACAACCTAAATTGGGACTTTCGTACTTCACTTGTTTGATTACATGTTTTTATTTTTATTTTCATTTTTAGTTAAATGCCATTTTCATTTGATTATTTTGGTTCCATTTGTAGAAAGAAAAGAGAAAAAGAAACAAATGAGCAAAAAATGGAAAACGAAAAGGATCATATATAAATACTAAGGTAACAACGGAGGAGAAAAAAAAAGTATAGGAAAAAACAAATATTCAAGAAAAAGAGAAAAAAAGTAAGACAGGTAGATGGGATTATAAAAGGGGGAAAAAAATGTCATTTTCATTGAAGTTCAAAAGAAAGAAAGAATTATTTTTAAAATTTGCTAAAATAATTTATCATTCCTTTCTTTTTGGGGGCGCTAACCCCTCTTTTTATGGTTATTAAACTTTTTGTACATGTGCCACAGCAAAAAAAAAAAAAAACGTTTTCAGAATAGAATATTCAAGTAAAAAATGGGAGAAAAACAACAAAGAAAAAGAGCCATGTCACTACTAAACTTCGATGAGACTAAAAAAAAATGAAAACGAGAATGATTCAAAGGAAGAAAAAGAGAAAGAGAAAGAAAAAAAAACAGTCGAAAGAAAAAAAGGAAAACAAATGAAGCATTCTGTCTTTGTTTCTGTATTCCAAAACAAAGAAAAATAAAAAGCACAGAAGAGGCAGTACGAAAATAATATTAGGAAAAGGGTGGGCAAAAGGAAAGGGGAAAACATCTGACCGTAAGAGGATGTGATGTCATTCACCTGTCAAAAGGAAAACAAAAAAAAATGTAAATGAGTGAAATATAAATTAGGGAAAAGGGAAGAAAAAGAAAAAGAAGTGAAAAAAGGGGGTGTATTTTGATGGTAAGAAGTGAATAGCTTACTTACTATTTATTTGTCGAGGTTGTAGAAACGCTCTATGTATACTAGAACAGCTGCTATAAACATTTTAACAATAAGAAAATTATATACATATATACATCATTTTTTTTTTAATTATTAGTAACCCGTCGTGTTGTAGTCTCCATGGACAAATTCCGTACTGGGTGTAAAGCCCACATGACGCGCACGGGCAGACGGACGCATATAAGAAGGACTACCGTCTCTGCGCTGAGCAGGAAGGGGCTTATAATAGTACGCTTGATTAGGATCATTCAGATTTGGATTTGGAGTGTTGTTGATGTTGGTGCCGTAGTTATTACTGTCAGTGTCGACGGTAGACGTAGTATCCTGTAGAGTTGGGTCTGCCGTTTGGATGCTGACCAAGTCCATCATATAATCTTCGCTTGCATGAATAGCTCTCCGGTGTCTTTCATATTCTTCGTAGCGACTTACATGATTGTCATACTCCTTATTATCCCCAAATATCACAATCGACGCAGGGCTGTCTGCAAGAGGGATTGGAGAGGCTAGTAACTCTTCTTCCCTGGCGACAATAATGCTCACGGCGGTAGGTGTGGCAACTTCATCATTCTTCGTGTTCTCCAGAAGGTAATTATTGTTTTCTAGTATTTTTGGCTTGCATGCAACTTCTTTTGTATTTTTACATTTTTCTGGACAAGTAGAAACGCAGTTCTTGTCACTCCGTATAATCTGAGAGAGTCTCTTTTGCTGCACCGGATCCGAATTGGTGTTATTCATGCGATCACTTGTTGCATTTTCAACTTCGCAAAAGTGAGCATCGTGCATCGTTGCTGTCGTGGTAGTAGAATCGTTTCTTCTGGTGTTGATACTGTTATTGTTGCTGTTTATATCGCTGGTGGAAACGTTGCACGTACGATGGTTGTTCACACTTCCTCGCCGCTTCGATCTGGATTCAAAGTAACTGAAAGCTTCTTTGAAAGGCAGGAGGGCTTTACTTTCCAAGAGAAATCGTCCGGTGCTACGTCTGCGTGTACCACTGTTCACCTTCTCTTCTTCTGTGGCCTGCAGAGGAACGCAGATCTCTGAATTCTTGCTCATCTGCTCGATAACATTGGAACGTCCGGTTTTGCCCTTCAAACGACTGTTTTCACTACGCTTGTTATTATTATTTATTACGTCCTTATTGGAATCAACAGGATTTCCTTGTTGAGATACCTTGTTTGGGGTAGTAGAAAGTGGAGAGGGCATTATTTTATGAAAATGAAATTGGGAAAAAAAAAGAAGAAGAAAAGAAGACAGTAAAGGGAACGTGAACGGGAAAAGGAAAAAGTAGCAAACAAACAAAAAAAACAGTATGCAACTTTATTAAGAAGAGGGATAGAGAGAGAGAAACAGAGAGAGAGAGAGTACTGTGCAATAGGTAAACAAGACAGTCAATAGTGAATCTTGCTTACAGAAGGACATTCTTATTCTTTTGAAGTGCTGTTATAGGGAGAGCAGGGTTTCGGTTTGTATTTAAAAATTAAATGCTATATTCACTAGGCTAATATTTATATTCAATTACTTTTACCGGAGTAAGAAAGAAAGAAAGAAAAGAGTTACAAAATGAATAAAGGGGAAAACGGTGAAAAAAATCCTTTATAAATTAAAGTAGATTTAGAGAAACTACAAGAGTTAAAGAAAAAATGCCAATTTGTCGTATAGCCTTTGCTTCCTATTATGATTGCGTTTATGTATTGTTTTTGTCACTACAAGAAGAACAAGAGTGAAATTCAAGAGGGAGAAAAGAAACACCACAAAAAAATATATATATATATATCTACGAAATCGTTAAATAGAATAAAAAGAAAGAAAAGAAAGTTTTATTTTCGTTAAAAGCTTGAACAGGCCAGGAAAGCGTTAAGAATTCTTAAACAACTAAAGATGCAATATCCTTTTAATCAGGCATGAGCTTTCTTTTCGTTTTATCTTTTAGAGTTACAAAAAAAAAAAAGTCTCCATCACATGAGAATGGAGTGTGAAAATTTATACAGAAAACAAATGATAACATGAATAATTCAAAGTGAGAGAAAAAAAAAAGGAGGAAAATGAAGTAAATGTATATTCTACGTTTGCTTCCAGTTTCAAATACAAATTGCAGCTAAAAGACAAAAAAAAAATGAAGATAAAAAGAGAAAAAATAAAGTGAGAAAAGAGGAAAGAGAAAAAAGGAAAGAAAAAAGAAAAGAAAAACAATACAATCACATCAAAGAAGAAAAGGAAAAAAGAAAAGGAATGTAACTCATTTAGAAAAGTTAAACACAATAACTAGTGTTATACATCGGTGTAGAAAACAAGAAAAAAAAAACGGTGGAATAAAATAGAAAAACAAAATCGTTTATATAAAAGCAAATAAAAACTTTTTATGCTAAGAGTAGGTTGCAGATATATAAGATATAGGTAAAAATTTGCCAGCTGCTTAACGATAAGAAATGCTACTAAAGAAAACTACGCATCTTCTGTATCAATGTTTATAAATGTGTATTAACTATCCATGGTAGTATAATCACCATGCACAAACTCCGTACTTGGCGTGAAGGAAACTTTCCGTCTACGAGGCGAAGGCTGCATATACGAAGGCGTGTCCACTCTGTGCTGGACAGGGTAAGGGCGGTAGTAGTACTCCTCGGAATGGTACAGACTTGGTTTGTTGTTGCGGATGATATCCTGTAGGCTGGGATTTGGTGTTTGTATGCTCCCCACATCCATCATGTAGTCTGTGGTGGACTTCTTTTTCTGGCTTTCCTTCTCTGTGTGAGGAGGTGCGATGAGCGGAGACGCCTTCTCTTCTCTCAAAGCAACGAGAGAAAAGACACTCTCAGTACCTGTCTTTGATGCGTCTTCCTTCAATACAATAATACTGTCAGTTGTAGGGACTACAGGAGTGATGTCTGAGGTGTGAGGACTGTGTGGAAGGTAGTCATGGGTCTGGTAGATGGGCTCATTGATACCCTTCTTATTGTTACTTACATCAGTGTGTGGGGAAGTGAATATCTTCTCCGTGTTCTGCGTCTGCGACAGACGTCTTTGTTGCCCTACAGGACCTTCACTGTTATTGACACGATTGCTCTGTACGTTTTGCACGTCGCAAAAGTGTGTATCCACCGTGGTGATGGAGGTGTCCTTCGATCTTTTATTGAGACTATTATTGTTGCTGGTGTTGTTACTGGTACTGTTATTGTTATCGCTGGCGGAACCATTGTTGTTTCGTTGGGACTTGGACTCAAAGTAGTTGAAGGTTTCCGTAAAGGACAAGAAAGCTTTGGTTTCTAAAAGAAATCGTCCCGTATTGCGTCTGCCTTTACGGGGGATTTGTTCCTGCTCTTCTATGGCTTGGAGACGAATGCAAAGCTCCAAGTCATCGTCACCATTCTGATCAATAGAAGGGAAGTGTACTCTCTCGTGTTCCGGACGTCGTATTTCATTATTCACAATGGTGATAACGTCGTCGTTCGGTTCAGCATCAAAGGCTTGTTGAATGGTAATATTTCGAACAGAAGAAGGTGATGAAGGCATGATTATTTATGATTATTATTTAATGAATATAAGAGGAAAAGAGGGTAAGTAGTCAAAGAAGAAAAGAAAAATAAAACGAAAAGATTTTAAATTTAAAAGTGAAAGTAAAGGGGAAAACGAAGTGAAACAAGAAAAAAAAAAAAGCAATGAATCTATTGTGTGATAAAATAAAGAGGAAAGGGGGAAAATAAGGGATGTACAAAAACATAAGAATTTAAACTTTCGAAGGAGATTCAAATACAAGCTAGTTTTCAATGTGTCAAGGTATCGTCGAGATACGGTATTCACGTACTTACTAAAAATGAGAAAAGAAGAAATGACAAGATATATATATATATATAAAAGAAAGGTGAAAAAAAATTAGATAAACTAAAAATAGAAATATATATATATATAGTGGTTTTAGCTATTTCTTACTTACCTAGTTTTTTTTTTTTTAATGAACGAAGTGTAATATCAATATAATGTCAAATCATTTGTTATACATAGTAAGGGATATATTAAAAAGGGGAAAAGGGAGAAAAGAAACAAAAGAAGAGTAAAGAAAGAAATTATAAAGCAGATAAATGGGAATAAAAGGAAGAGAAAAAGAGAAAACATCAAAGCGAAAAAAAAACATTAAGCCGCTCACAATAGCAGCAAACTAAACAACACGACGTCTTTTATATTTTGTTTTATTTTACTACTGATCATTTGCTCTCTCCTTTTGACATGTCTTTTATATATTTTTTATTCCAGCACGCAAACCCTCATCAAATGTAAAAAAGAATTACGCTTTTATGAAGAGGAAGGAAAATAGAATCGTGCCATTACAAAACTTCAAAGAAGGGGGAAAAAAAATCACACCAAAAATGATTCAAAATAAGAAAGAAGGAAAAAAAGTGAAGAAAAAAGCGTCATGGGAATATGGAAGGAAAGAAAAAGGGTAAAAGTAGTAAATTATATATTTCACCAGAAATCTTGCTCTCCAAACAAACGTGTTAAGTATGCACGAATGAATGGAAAACCAGCGCAATTGAGCATGTAGACCAGAAAAGAAAAGATGAAAACAAAAACAACAAAAAAAGTTAAATACGGATAAAGCACCTATTTCTATTCACATATTTTTCTTGTGTTCACCTTCAATAAACTCCGTACACAGTGTGAAGCTCAGTTTCCCTTCCCGCCGCGACGTTGGTGACCCGAGAAAAGGGTCATTATCGCTCGGAAGAAAAACAAAAGTGTATACATTGTGTGCGTTGTTACTGGTATAGTTGCTATAAAGTGAAGCATCCTGTGGAAGTAGCTTCGCTGCTGTGACCAGGTTTCCGCTCATTCCGTGGGTTGTATTTGTTTTCTTCTCTTCAGGACTATTCCCACGGGGCTGTGACTCCATCTCATGGCCAAAACCAGAAAGAAAAGAGGGTTGTTTTAACAGTGTAACAGGAGGCGCATTTTCATCTTCTTCGCTTTTCTTAAAAGTCGTAGCTCTTGCCGTTAGAGTCGTCATCCTGAGAGTTCGGGCTTTATCGTGGAGACAGTTATGGTCTTGACGTTTTGATTCACTTCACGCACTTTCAGTGTAATCCTTTCGATTCTGTGAAGTGCACACTTCACTAATGTCCAGAGACTGCGCCAGACGATGAAGCTGGATGGTATCAGGGTAAGAGTGAATCTCATCATCACTGCACATATACCAGACCTCATGAAAAGAAGTACAATACGCGTTATGGTTACGTTTGAGAAGGGAACACTGTCAAACTATTTGAGTTTTCACTTGGCTTGAATAATGCTCATCGTCTCCTTCTTGTGCAAAAAGAATCTGATTTTCGAGACAAACCAGACTTCTGAATGTTGTTCTGTACAAGAGACTTTTTCTGTAGCTTGTATCGGTACACAGATTTGTGGAAAATTGCCCTCTTGCGTAACAACATGGCCACTGCCCGGGTTATGTGTTGCTTCAATTGCCTCCTCACTACTGCAAGTAGAAGGAACAATAGTGGTGGGTGATGTTTCCTGTGTAGGCAGAACGTGTTTGTCTGCATCTGAAACTCGGTCACGCTGAGAGAACGACTTATTTAGAGTGGTCGGGAGCGGTGAAGACATATGTGGTCGAAAGAATGATATGTTGAAAGGAGAACGAAAACAGGTTAAAACAAAACAAAAAAAAAGAGGATAAAATAAACAGAAAAAATTAGAC
>AUXN01000475.1:0-11112 GCA_000482125.1 Strigomonas galati
GAGTAGAGAGAGNGAAAAAGAAGGAGTCCATACATAGTACATGATGCGCACGATGTCGCTAAAAGAAAATCAGTCCTTCATGGTAGACGGGTGAAAACGAAGGAGGACAGAAGGATACAGCAATAGTTTGATTACTAAGTAAAACGTTTGTTCTAATGTATAAATTGCCAGGAGGGGGGAAATTCCATCAACAAAATACAAACCAAAAGCTGCAGTTGGCATTAAAGGTACAATCAAACAATAATAAAAATAACAGTTCATACCAGGTAGTAATCTAATTGTGTGAGTGTGTGTATTTATTTTTTCGTCCTCATAACTGTTGCAGCTATATCTGTAATTACGAAAAACAAACAAACAAACAAACAAACAAACAAAAAAAGTGATAATAACAATATATATCATTAAATCAGTGTAAAACAAGTAATAATAATAAAAGAACAATGACAAACAGTACAGAAAAAAAAAATGGGTAGTCGTAAAAAGTTACATTACACGCACACAAAGGCACATTCTTTCGCTTTTCTTTCTATCTATGTTTTATACGCTAAAACCAAGAAGAAGAAAAAAGGGAAAGAAGGCAGAAAGGGGAAAGCGAAAGAAAAAAAAAGAAAAAAAAGAAGGTAATACAGAATAAATAGTTATATAGTTTTGCTGCTTCGTCATACAAAAGAGGAACGAAAGAGTGAGAAAAAAAAATCAAACGTAAGTCTAATTTTGATGCTCCGTCACCGTACGGAACAAGGACACGAGCGCTTGCTGCGGTAGCTCGCTAATGAGGTCCCACACCTGCGGGTCGTTGCGCGCCATCGACTGGAAGTTCGAGGCCACGTGCGCCATGGCACGCTCCTGCAGCTCCGGCACAGAGTGTTTAATGGAGTAGATGAGGAGGCGCAGCGCGTTGGTGCTGTTGAGGGCATCCTCCGCCTCACGCTTCAGCTGCCCATCCAGACCCAACGTGTTGTGCATCTTGAACACGATGGCTATGTCCTCAGCCGAAAAGTCGCGGCTCGTGTCGAGGTGGCGGCGGTAGAGGCCGCAGAGCAGCTTGTACCAGCTGCGGATGGTAAAGTCGAAGTCGCCCGTGGTGAAGGAGGGCAGCGGCGCCGGGTTGTGCGGGTTCATCGCCTGGGAGAAGGTAATACTGCGGCATGCTAAGATGTACCGGTGCGCCCGGATGGTGTGTTGCTGCGGCCCCACCGTCCACTCCATGTCACTGTACTCGCCCGTCTCCGCCAGCCACGCGAGCTGCTTGCCGAGCGAGTTCTTCATGACGGGGATGGGGGCGTTGGGCACCGTCTCGCGCCGCGCTAAGATGAGAGAGAGCCGGCGGAACAGATGGCCAGGGATCTCCTCGAACTGCTTGTCCTGGATGAGCGTGTCGTAGAAGTCCAGCAGCACGTGCAGATAGAGTGAGGTGAGCACCTCGTCCGCGGCGTTGTAGCGCGTGAGCACGATGGGCAGGATATTTTCCGGGGTCAGCAGCGGCTTCACGTACTTGAGGCACATGGAGCTGAGGTCGTAGAACTCGCATGCGGTGGAGATCAGATAGAGGTCGAGCAGGGACTCCGCCGGCAGCATGCCTGCGTCAGGGAAGTCCTCCGTGTACACGTAGCGCAGGAAGGTCGTGAAGACGTCGAGCGGCACGGCGATGGATACGATGCAGCCGGGCTGCAGAGGGATCATCGTATCGGGCAACAGCGGCCGCATGCGGCAGCCAACAACGCAGCGGTGCGCCTTCACGCGCACGCCTTGCACGTCGAACAGCATGTCGCACAAGGCCTCCAGGTGCTCGAAGGGGTACGTGAGGGCGGCGCGCAGAGACGCTTGGGAGGAGTTTGGGATAAGGCCCTGAGAGCCGCGGCCGGGCGAGATGGAGGACTCCACCGGCACCAGCATACGGTTGTCTTCCTGGTCTCCGTAAGCGCTGCGCATTGTGATGGGGGCAGGATACATGTTGCCACCACGAGCCGCGCTGCGACGGTCCACGCTGCTCTCCACGCGCACGAGGGCGCCCGGTTGCGGCGAGGCACGGCGGCCAATGGAGCTGCCGCCACCGCCACCGCGAGAGGGAGACGTACGGTAGGAGGCGCCGCCGCCACCGCCACCACCGCCACCACCGCGGACAGAGGAGTTGGAGCGGACGTGGTCGCGCGAGGGCGCGCCGCTGTCGTCCTGCACCTGCAGCATCACCTCAAAGTCGACACAGCGCGTGCCCGTCTCCTCCACCGTGTACACGAAGCCGCTGTCCGGGTGTAGCAGCTTCGACATGGGGATGAACTGGTGCAAGCCCCAGGCGCTACCCGCCTTCTTGAAGGTGCAGTGGAAGGTCTTGCTCTTGGACAGGAGCGGGTCACGCATGCACACGACAGTCAGGCGGAAGTGCACGGGCACCGACCCCTGCGAGCAGTTCTGCAAGTGGAGAGCGAGGAAACGGTCCCCATCGCTCATGCGCTCCTGAATGTGAAAGCGCCACATCCAGCCGCCGACTTCGAACTCGGGACTGTAGCGGAACCCATTGTACTGCAGCTCACGGATCTCGCTGACCGGCACACGGTAGCGGTAGCGCGCACTAGTAGGTGAAAAGACTTCTAAGGCCTCGACAACTTCCATCTTGTGATGTAACCGGAAAAGGCTGGATATAAATTCGGTATGAACTGTCTAAAAAAAAAAAATAATAATAATAATAAAGAATGTGGTCACAATAAATTGGGATAGAGTATGTGACACAGGTTAGCTCTATATCTACACGCTGAAACTAACGTACGTAAAGGGGTAAGTCAAAACTGTAAATGCTACAAAGCAAGTGAAAAAGAAGAAGGAAAAAAAAAAAAGAGTGAAAGAGAGTAATGATGACATAAACTAAATAATGGAGTAATTTATCTATTTTTACAAATGGAAACAGTGAAGCAAAGAGACTGCGGACAAGAAGGAAAGGCTCTCTTTTTTTTTTTTTTTTTTTTTCTTAATCTCTACAAATAAACAAATACGAAACAAAATGAAGTGTATGTTTGTAATCAAAGCTCTAAAGATTATTATCAACAACAGTCTTGCACTCACCAAATAAGAAAAATAAAAATAAAAATAAAAAACGGGAATGAGGCAAACAAAGAAAACAAGGTACAAAGAAGAAGAAAAAAACTATGAATTAAAAGAAAAACAAAAAAGACACAAGTGCTCAACCAAGCTGACATTCACAAGTGGAAATCGTTTCTTTTTTTTTCCTCCGATGTACACTGACAGGAAAAAAAAAAAGTTAGCAATATTCAATTTAAACAATGGTCCACCCATTCATATGTATATATATTATTGGGTCCTTCTTCTATTATAAAGTTACAGCTCTCTCTGAGAGTCCTCTTCCGACGAGCCCTGCTGCTCCTCCACCTCCTCCTTGCCCTCGTCGCTGGAGGAGTCGTCCATGTTCACCTCACCGAGGATCATCTGCTCCTCCCGCGGCGAAATGTCGAGCTCGGTCACCTCCTCCTCCTCTTCTTCCTCCTGTTTCTCCTCTTGCACTTCCTCCTCCTCGGGGAAGAGGGCGTCGGCGTACTCCTCAATCATGTGCTTGGTGTCGTCGAGGCGGTCCATCAGGCGGATGTAGGTGCCCTTCTGCGACTTGACGTCCACCCACTCACGGAGCTCTTCCAGGCGGTTCTTGTACTCCTGGCGGCCCTCGTAGTCGTCGTAGACGGGGCAGCTGAGGACGGTGCTCGTGATGGGCGTCGTCAGCTCATTCTTGAGCGAGTCCACGTGCGGGCGCACGCAGTCGTCGCGGATGGAGTAATCGGAGAGGTGCGTCGCGATAATGCCGAACGCCTCGTGGTGCTTGAGAAGGTCCTCGCACTCCTTGCGCAGGCCCTCCACGCTCGAGTTGGTGCCGGCAGCGGGGGAGGCGAGGAAGCCTTGGGCCGCCAGCAGGAACTCGCGCGCCTTGCCCTCGGCCTCGTTCATCCACGTCGCGCAGAGCGGCTCGAGCTTGGAGCTGGCATGTACCTCGCGGAGCGTGTCCTGCAGTTTCTCGTAGTTCATCAGGCAGAGCTGCACCCACTCCTCGTTCACCTCCTGCAGTGCGTCCTGCACCTTCGTGTTGTCGGTCAGTGGCTCGCTCTGGTCCACAATGACGAGGAAGTTGCTGTCCATCACGGGCACGTTCTTGTGGAACGACTCGCTAAAGGCGGACAGGTCCTCCATCGTCGTGAGCTCCTCCAGCGTCTCACGCTGCTTGCGGCACCAGGACATGAGCTGCGCCTGGCTATCGATGAAATCCTCCACGGCGTCGTCGCCGAGGGCGGCGCGGCGGTAACGCTCGCGGCCAACGAGCGAGCGGGCCTGCAGCTGCAGCCGGCACACCGTGTCGAGCGCCTCGTACAGGATCTGCGTGGACAGCAGCTGGGTGTCCTTGGCGACAGAGCGCTCGATCAGCTTCAGCTCGCGCACGTTGCCCTCCGCCTCGCTGAGGAAGGTGCCCCACGTGTCGAGCCAGTGGGCGACCGCGGCGAGGTCGGCGGTGCGGTAGTCCGCGGTGGAGTAGCTCAGCAGAAAGGTGAGCACCTCCTTGCGCTTCACGTACTCCTTCAGCAGCTCGCACCACTTGCGGCAGTAGTCCGTGTACTCCTCGGGCGTCAGCACACGTACGCTGCGCTCTGCCTTGAGCCGGTCGAGCTCCTGCTGTTTCTTCTTGCGCTGCTCGATCGCCTCCTGCTTCCGCTGACGGGCCTTCAGGAGGAGGTCGCGCTGGGCGGAGATGTAGCCCATTTCCTCGCTGAGCATTGCCCGGTAGCCGATGAGAGAAGGGTTTGCCTCCACCTCCGTCTGCAGCTTGTACGCCTTTTCTAACGACATGGTTTCTGTGTGTAGTTGGACGATATACACAATGTGTAGTTTTTTTACAATAAAAAGAAATGAGAGGAAAAAAAAAAACTACAAAGAAAAAAAAAAGAGGAAACAAAAGAAGAAAAACAGTACATATGTATCATACTTCTCCAATACAGATAATCAACGATCAAAAAGCATACCAACGCTCTCTGCGAATTTACACCTAACAAGGTTCACAAAAGGTAGGAATTTGGACAGCAAAGCACTTAAAGAGGCAACAGCAATAAAGAAAAGAAAAAAAAAGTAGCTTCAAAGAAACAACGGAGGAAAGAAAACAATTAAAAAAAAAAATAAGCAAAAATAAAGGCGAGGCCATGCACTTACAGCTTGGACGCGTTTATGGTTTTGATCACACGAGCAGGCACGCCGGCGACGACCGTTCTCGGTGGTACGTCTTTGGAAACGACTGCACCCGCCGCGACGGTCGCGCCCTCACCCACCGTGACGCCAGGCAGAATGGTGGCCCCAGCGCCAATCCAGGCATCCTTTTTGATCACGACACGTTTGCCGTAGATGCAATAACGCTTGGACGCCTCAAGCGGGTGGCCTTCTGTGATGATGCACACATTCGGTGCAACAAGAACTCCATCCTCCACCACAATGCCGCCCATATCGAGAAACGAGCAGTTGTGGTTAATGGTCACATTTTTGCCAATTGTAATAAAGCAGCCCGTGTTGGTGTAAAAGGGGGCAAACAGCAAGAAATTCTCAGGGGTAGGCTTGAGCGTTATGCGAGACCAAATCGCGTTCGTTTCTGCAAACGTCGGGGCGCTATTCAGCTCCAGTACCAGCTTTTTGGTGCGACTGGTTATTTCGCGAATCTCCTTCAGGTACTCCTTATCGGTGAAGGGAATCGTCTCGCCACTGTGGAGGCGCTTAAACACGTTCGACTTGAAGGGGTCAAACGATAACTCAGAAGTCATACTTGTGAAATAAAAAAAAAAGGGGGGGGAAGTATATGACTCGTATGGAAATAAGCAAAGTGGTAGACGAATGTAAGAATTAGTTCAGCTATATGGGGTAAAAAAAAAAAAAAGAGCGAGAAAAAAAAGAGTGGAGGGCGAGTAAGAGGAGAAACTATTCACACTTCAAAGCAACCAAAGCAACAACTGTATCATTTGAAACCACAAAAGTGACATCAAATTCTGTTTGAAACATAGTAAAATACGTAGTAAAAATAAAATGCGTGTGACTAGTAAATAGCACTGGAAACACCCAAGAAGAAAGCAATCGTAATAGTATAACTTGTACTTGTAGGGTAACGGAACCAGCATAAAAGCGACATAAAAGGTAAGATCGTAACAATGAAAAATAAAAAAGAATAAAAAATATATTAAGAAATAAAAGGGTCTGCCATGCGCTTATAACTTTGACTCGTTTATGGTTTTGACGACCCGTGCAGGCATGCCCGCAACTACGGTTCTTGGCGGTACATCTTTCGTGACAACCGCACCAGCCGCCACCGTTGCCCCCTCTCCCACGGTAACACCAGGTAATATAGTGGCCCCTGTCCCCACCCATGCATCCTTCTTGATCACCACACCCTTGACATAAATCGAGTGCCGCTTCGATGCCTCGAGTGGGTGGCCTTCAGTGATGATACTCACATTGGGCGCGATGAGGACATTGTCCTCTAACACAATGCCGCCCATGTCCAAAAAGGAGCAGTTGTGATTAATCAGAACGTTCTTGCCGACTGTGATGAAGCAACCAACGTTGGTGTAAAAAGGGCCAAACACAAGCAGGTTTTCTGGGTTGGGCTTCATTGTGATGCGAGAAAACACATCGTTGATGTCTTCAAATGTGGAGGCGCTGTTCAGTTCCACCACTAGTTTCTTGGCCCGTCGGGTTAGTTCGTTCATTTCCTTACTGTATTCTCGTTCCGAGAAGGAAATGGTCTCACCACTGCGAAGACGCTGAAAGACTTCAGACTTGAAGGGGTCAAAGGATAATCTAGACGTCATACTTACGAAAGAAACAGAATTAAAAAAAAAAAGTGGTTTTTTAGAAAGTGAGCAACGTCCTAAATAAATTGTTCTCTCCATTTCGAGAACACAGAAAGAAAAACAGAAAAGCAATTGGAAAAAAACGATGGCGATAAACGTGAAAATAAACAGCATGAGAGAAAAACAATAAACCAAATTATGAACCAGATAAAGGCCATGTTGTACGGCGTTTTCTTTTAACATTTACGCAGATGTGTCTCTGTGTGTGTGCGTGTTAAGTGCCACAGCACATTTTTTTCTTTTTTCCTAACAGAATAGTATTCTAATAATTTTTATCCCCATTCAAAGAATAAAAAGTAATTATACGCCTAAATATGAATAAGTAAACCAAACAGGAACAGAAAGAAGAAAAAAAAGAAAAAGAGACGAAAGAATTATTTAAGAATTTAAAGTGTACATTCATGTCTGTGATATCACCTATAACACAGCACATTAGATAAAAAGAAGGTTTGAAAAAGGAAAAAGGAATCAGAAACGAAGGGAAAAAATAGTTTTTTGTAAAAAAAAAAAAATGCTTATAGGGTATCCGCACTGTTCACCACAAACACATCATACCAGTTGGTAAATTTGGAGCTATCCAAGTAGATATACTGCAGCGAGTGACGCAGCGACGACTGCTGGGTATTCGGTGCGTGCATAAACAGGGTCAACACCGTGGCCCAGAGGATACCCATGAAGACACGGTAGCTGTACGAGGGCATCTCAAACGAAGCGAATTTTTCCATGAGAAGATGGTACAGCGAGCAGATGTTGCGGGCAAGCAGGTACATCATCATCTGCTGGTGGATGCCGCTGTTCGGGTCGCCCCAGAAGCAGCAGCCGACGAGGAAGCCGCCGAGTATGTGGTGCCACATGTGCACCTGGCCGCCCTGCAGCTGCTTCAGCAGCACGCGCACGATGGTGAAGAGCAGGCCGCTGCAGCCGAGGCCGAGCGCGTGCGTCTTGGTGACCTGGTAGATCTTGCGCGGGAGGGTAGAGAGGGGCGCTTTGCTCCAGACGAGGTTCAGCACCAGTGCGTGAGGGGCACGGACACGGGTGCCGTACACCACACCGTTGCGAAACGCCTTGAGGGCAGAGAAGAAGACGTGGAAGTCGCCGCTGTCGATCATCTTGTTGATCAGTTCGGCAACCGCCTTGTGCGGCTTTTCGATGGGAGAGGACATGTTGTAAAGTATTGATGAAATAAATAAGAAACAAAACAACTACAAAAAAAAAAAAAAGAACAAAACGCATCGAAGAGAGAGAAAGGGAAAAAACACACATATTGTAATAATAAAAATACTAATAGGGCAAGAGAGACATAATATTTTATTGAAGAAAGCAAAAGACAATCAGAATTTCTTATTTATTTTCGGTGGATACTTTTCTATGATAGTCATCTATGAAACAGCCCGACTATATTTTCAAGAAGCCAGGAACGGTAGGTAGGTGTGTATATGATATATATGCGTGTGTATGTAAGAAAGAAAAAAAATGTGTGTTTGTGTTCACAGATGTGATACTCAGTACGGATGCGGTGCCTCTGGCTCCTCCCGCAGTTCTGGCGCTGCATTGCTCTTTGACCACGGGTTGCTGTGCTGACAGCGTGGGCACTTAGGAAACACCTTCCACGGCATCGTGTGGTCACCGATCACGTACGTCTTGAACTTGCAGTTATCGCACTGAATGAACCGCTTCTTGGTCTCCTTCTGCTCGTGGCGGTGGTGCGCGGCGGAGCAAGACTGCGGGAGCTTGCCGAGGTACCACCGCTCGCACCCATAGCAGTACACAGCTTGGATGGTCTGTTCCGTGATCTTGGACAGTGCCTCCAAGGCTGTTTCTTGCACGATGGCCTTGTCGAGCTTATCGCGCAGTTGACGCCGGGCGTCTTCTTCGCGCAGCCCGTCGTTAGCGCTGTGGAGCGCCTCTGCAGCTGCTGTCAGCTGGTTGACACCTGTCTCCGCGCGGGTAGGGTGAACGGCGTGGGTACTGGTGGCTGGTGTCTTCGTGGCAAGCGAGGCCGCCACCGCCGATACCAGAGAGCTGGAGGACTCCTTGGCGATTTGCCGCAGCGAGTACGTGGAGCGGTCTGCCACCACGACCGACGCTGTGGAACCGAAGCGATGGGTGAGCGGAGTAAAGGAGGGCTTCTTGTTGCTCTGCAGTGGCTGATAGCGTGCCTTGATGGTCTCGATGAGCTCCATGTCAAGGAGGCTGTTGCTAGCCGTGCGGGGCCGTTTGGCACCACCAGCAGCAGCAGCAGCCTTGCCAGTGCTAGTTGATGGTGGTGCTGCTGTCGCCGTCGGTTTGAGCTTCTTCGCACCGAGCGCCTCCTGCAACAGCCGCTTCTCCTCCTTCTGCACCGCTTCCTGCCGTGCCGCCTCCAGAACCTCGCGCCCCTTGGTCGACACACCTAGTTGCTTGGGCGAAGGATAGGCGTGCTGTGGGCGGGCAGGGCCCACCACCTCTGGTGCGATGTGCAGCGCTGTGCCACGCTGCACACCCGAGTAGATGCCTGCGCCACCCATCCCGTCGTTGGGGCTCTGCGGCGACTGGGTCGGCAGGCCGCTCGTTCCGCGCACGGTGAAGAAGGAGCTTTGCCGCAGGTGCTGCTGCGAGGCCTCCTTACTGGAGTGGAAACGTTGCCCAACAGCGGTCGACGACCCCGCCAGACCTACCGGGCGAGTTCCATTCCCTTGTAGGCCTAGCACGCCTCCTACTCGCACGCCGGGCTTCACCATCGGCCTCAGTGTTGTCGTGTTCGCGGCTGTGTTTGTCGTCTTGGTCTTGCCGCGTGCCACCTGCCGCAGCTCTTGGAGGTGAAAGGTGCACGAGGAAGAGATGCCCGTGTTGACGAACGCGCCGCATTGCTCTCCAGACTTGCGCGAGACGCTGGAGCAGGTACCGAGGTCCTCGGCGTAGCCCAGGTAGCGGACATTCTCCTCACGGTTCAGAAGCAAGAGGTTGCTACTATTATTACTGTTACCAGAGCCTCCTCCCCTCTGTTCACCCATACGTGCGAGCTGACCCACGGCCAACACGCTGCCGATTGCCATGTGGCTATGGAGCCGATCAAATTCTTTGCCGCATAACAGAAACGCAAGTTCAGTAGGGGCGTCAGGAGAAGGATTGGTCATGTTCCACAGCGTCACCACCGCATACGGGCCCTTGCCGCCTTGCTTGGGGTCTGTCTTGCGTATGACCGTCCCGATGACGGTGCGCGCAAGACCGTCGCCTGCGCTGTTGCCGCTACTACCGTTGGACGCTCGCTGCAAGGCCATCTGTGCTTGATCAAAAGTAATAAAAGGACGCCCTGCGAGAAACACCGGCAACTGCACCAGGCTCTTCGTGCCACGCCGGATGCGGATCTGGCTGTTCGGCTCTCGCACCGTCTTGCGAGGGGCACCGGGGACGCGATCCATCTCGCTCGTAGATTCGCTGCCATCTGTATCGGGAGCCCCGATGAAGGTGAGTCCGCCGTCATCGGCAGCGGTGTCGGTATCGAAACTATACAGATCGACTTTGACTGCAGGTGGAGAAGCGAGAGAAGCTTGAGATGGTGTTGGTGTTGGTGGTGGTGGTGGTGGTGGTGGTGGTAGAGGTTGTGGTGCCATAGCCGGAACAACTGCAGCGCAAGCAGAAGGTCCTATTCCTTCCTCCGCATTGCTGTCTCGTTCGCGGAGAGGTGTCGCAGTGGTGGTGATGGTGGTGGTCGCCGTCCCCTTGCTATTGTCATCGTCGTTGTTGAACACAACAAAAAGATCTTCGTCGTCACTCATGTTGACACTTATATTTGAGGCAAAACAATAGATGTGAATAAAGGAGGAAATTAACAAAAAGAGAGAAGGAAGAAATAAAAAAAAAGCAAGATGTAAAGAGAATGCACACCTCAGCAGGGCGACGTACTTAAGCAAGGAGCAAATCGCAATACAAAAACACAAACATCTTCACAACACATATAAGTGTACACAACGTTTTGAAAATAAATAAAGTGGAAAACAAAAAACTTTACTTTTTTTATAAGTGTTTTTTTTTTTTTTTTTTGAAACTAATATGTCTACAGACATATTTAGAAAAAAGGGAATCTTATGGAAACAAAAGTGGAAAACTAATGAAAGAAAAAAAATAAATGAAAACAGTAAGATATCCAAATAAAAAGAAAAAATTATAAACGGAATAAATAAACGAAGAAAAAATATATGCTATTCTGCCAAAATGTTCGAAACTTTATTTTACTTTTTTTTATGCTGCGAAC
>AUXN01000476.1:0-11109 GCA_000482125.1 Strigomonas galati
ATATATATATATATATATATATATATATATACGTATTCGCCCGGGTGGGAAAAAAAAATAGCAAAAAAAAATATACTTTCCTATTTGCTATTGAATACCACCCAGAACGTGAGAGGAAATGGGAAACAAGCAAAAAAAAAAAAAGGAGAGAATAAAGAAACATAGAATGCCGTTGATAGATATTTGCACACATAACGAAACGAACTAGGAGCAAAGCAAAGCCATGCATTTTTTTGCTCATAGACGGAGGTACAAGACGATGCCGAGGCACACAAATGGAATGTATTCGCACAGATTCTTTTGAAAATAGTTATACAATGTCAATATACAAACAGAACACGAAACGCGAGGACGACGCAGACAGCCGCCACCCACAGCGACAGACGGTCGCCTACAACGCTGCACTTGTACAAGCACTTCTTGTACAACTCTTGACTGTCCCTGTGAAACAAAGTGGGACGGTACTGTCTAATATAGGTGGCGGAGCATATGAGCAAGGCTAAAATATACACCACCGTTTCAAAATCAAAAAGAACATTCATACTGTTATAGTGTGTATGTTTGCTTCAACAAAAAGTTGAAAGGAGAAAAAGAGAGAAAGAGAGAAAAAAATAAGTTGGAGCCATGTTGATTTCTGTAAAGGAGAGGTGAGTGCATATGTGAGCACATCATCTGTAAGTGAGCGATAAAAGAAATTGAAAATGGAGACGTGTGAACAAAAGTCGAGTGCATATATATATATATTTTTTTTTCTGTAGTGTAGTTAGAATGATAAACTAATCTAATATAATAGTGGGAATAGGTTTCTATATATGTTAATCAGAAAGACAAAAAAAAAAACACCGTAGTTAAACAGTACATGACAACAAGTGCAAAAAAGAATTAGGAAAAAAATATATTGTAAATCTACACGCCATTCTATGGAGGGTGAAAACGAAACAGAAAAAAAAATGATACACGTGTGGCCAACTATGTAAAAGAAAACAGAAGGAGGATCCTGTAATCGTTCGACACACCAGCAGTGGCGGCATTACTTCTTCTTTGATATGTGGTGGTGATGCATGCTGGCGTGAGTCGCCGCAGCGCCTGCACTACTGCTCAGGCGGCGCTGCGGCCCTGCTTCTTCCGCGCTGGCCAGGTACGGCGCGCGCGGGAGCGGTGGCGGGGCGCTGGCGATCCACTGCATAGCGGTTGCGGCATCGGCGTCAGACGTTTCGTGCCGCGCCTCGCCGTACGCTGGCTCCGTGGTTGTCGCCCCTTCGCCCAAGCGAGACTTGAGCTCCTCGAGCTCGCTCTGGTACTGCTCGGCAGTCGCCTGCGCCGTGAGCAGACGGCGCTGCAGGTTGATCTGCTGCTGCGACATGACGCTCCCGGCGGAGGAGCGCTTGCGAGAGGTGCTGAGCTGCTCCTGGAGGTCCTTCTCCTTCGTGCGGAGCTGCTTGACCTCGCGCAGCAGTTCGACGTAGCGGGCATTGGAGGGCAGCTTGGACTTGAGGTCCGTGTTTTCTTGCTGGAGCTTTTCGATCACCAGCTTCATGTTGTCCACGAGCGTCTGAAGCGCCTCCGTCTGATCGCTCGCAAGGGTAGGTGCCTTGTTCTCGGCGGCCCGCTTCTTGTTGTGATACCGGTCCACCGCGAGCACGTCCTCCAAGTGGCGCGAGAGTCGGTTCTTCTGTATGCGCAGGGATTCCTCCTCAAAGCGCAGATCCACAATGGTGCTGCTCTTCTTGAGCAGCTCGGACTCCAGCTCGCTGACCTTCTTCTCCGCTGGCACGGTCGGGCAACCGTAAGCTTGCATGATGTGGTCGAGGGGGACATTCTTGGTCAGTGCCAGGTCCGTCGCGATGCGGCGGAGCGTGAACTGCAGCATCGATATCTCATTGCGCAGCTCGCTCTCCTTCACAGATGTCTCCACCTGAATCTTACGACGCAGCTCGTCGTTGATCGCCTCCAGACGCATGAGCTGGCGCACGTGGTTGCGCACATCCAGGCTGGACGGAACGTCCTCCGGGTTCAGCCGGTTCAGCGTCGCCTCCGGGCTCTCGCCGTAGCTCCACGCTGGTGAAGAGCCGCGCTCTAGCTCCTCGACGCGCTTCTGCAGCCGTTGTATGGTGGCGTTCTGTGCCTCTGGGCTCGGTGGCGACGGCTTGCCCTGAGAAGAGGTAGTGGTGGGGCGGGGTCCAGTGGCGGCGTCGCGGCGAAGTCGGCTCAGCTCCGCCTCCGCCTCTGCGCGCTGGCGGTGGGCGGTGATAACCTCTTGGGACAGCTTGCCCTCCGCCTCCTCCTTCTCCTTGCGGAGCGCCGCCAGCTGCGTGCGCAGGGTGCGAGCCGTCTCACGCTCTCCCTTTACATACTCGCGTGCCTCCAGGACATCCTGCTCGAGACGGCTGACCGTGCTTCGCAGGGTGGACAGCTCACTCAAGTTATCGCGCTGATTTTTCTGAATCTCGCGCTGCACGAGGCCAGCGATTTGCGGCTGGAGAAGCGCGTTCTGCTCGTTCACAGGAGGCTCCACGGCCTGCTTGCCACCACCGCCGCTGCCAGATGCCGTCGGCTGCATCGTGCTTGCTGTGCTCCCTCTTTCGGGGGCGGGGAGCGGCGTTGACAGCGAGACTGGTTGGCCGGGCTGCGGTAGCAGCGGCGACGTAGAGCCGTGCGGTGTAGGCAGCGTAGGAAGGAACGTTGCGTCCGCCAACGACCACTGGGCATTGAGCTTCATGGCCTCCGGGGAGACGAGAGTCTGTATGCCCTTGTCTGAGATAAAGCCACCTCCGTCTCCTGCATTCGGCTGTGGCAACGGCGTGCCTCCGTGGGAGAACGCGGCTGCTCCGGGTGTTACGGTTGACGTTGCGGTCGGCGGTCGGCCCGACTTGAGCTCCGCAATCTCGCGCTCTTTCTGTCGCAGTTGCTGGTGCAGCTGGTAGACGAGCCGCTGCGCCTCCTCGTTCTTGGTCAACATCTCCTTCTCCTTGGTGATCTTCTCGTTGAGCTCCCGCTGGATCGTCTTGACCCGCCGGTCGAGCACCTTCATGTGCTCCAGCGACTCCTGCTGGATTGACCCCATGCGCTGCGCGAGGGCGACCTCCTGCTGCCGCTGTCGCGACGACTCCCCATCCCGCTGCGCCTCGTCCATCAGCTTCTGCCGTAGCACGGTCGCCGCGAGCACCAGCTTGTCGTTCTGGTCTTTCATGAGGTTCAGATCCTTTTGCAGCTCCTCGTTGAGTTGGGAGAGATGCTTGGACTGCTCCACATCCAGCTGCTGCGCGGTGGTCTGGGACTGCAGCGCCTGCAAGTTGGCTCTCCAGCCCTCCGCGTCCAGCTGCAGCTGTCTCGTCACGTTACGCTCAGCCGCGAGTTGCTCCTTGGTCATCTGCAGCGCCTGCTCCGCGCCAGCGAGCTGTACGCGCAGCTCCTGCACCAGCGGCGGCTCAGACGCATTGGCGACGCTGGAGAGGAGCTCCAGCTTTCCACCCTTCTCCGCGGCGCGTAGATTGAGCTCGTCGAGCTGTTTCTCCGTCACGAGGCGCAGCTGCTTTTCGCGGTTCAGCTCCTCCGACAGGCTAAGCTCCCGCTGGCGCAAGCTTTCGATCATGGCACTCTGGCTGCGAATGATGCCCGTTAAGGCGTCGGTCTGCGCGGAGGGCGTCCGTGGAGCAGCGGTCTCTGGCGAGTGAAAGTCCGAGGGCTGTGGTGCAAGTTGTGCGTAGGGCTGTGCTCCCTGGGATTGCGCGTAGGGTTGTCCTTGGTCTGCCTGTGTGTACGGCTGGTAAGCGCCGCCGGTAGCACCACCACCACCTCCACCACCAGGTGTCTGTGCGTAGGGCTGGCCTTGGCCACCGGTCGTCGGTGAGTAGGGTTGCTGTTGCCCCGGCGCGGCTGTGGTCTGTGCATAGGGCTGTCCTGACGGAATAGAAGAAGAGCGTTGCTGCGGTGCGGTGGTCGACATCGACGCTGCCGTCGCCATGGTTTCCGGTAAAGCGGCGTGCTGGGCCATCTGGATCTGTTGCTCGAGCTGCGACTCCAAAATAACGATGGTCCGCTTCGCGTTGCTCAGCTCCGACTGCAGGCGAATCGTTTCGCTGGTGAGGTTCCGCAGCTGGTCCGACAAGGTGGCGCTGTCCCCGCCGCCCAGCACCACCAACGGGCCGCCGGCGTCGCCTCCGCCCAGTGACAACGACTGGCCGACGCCGGAGACGAGCTCCTTGAAGCGATCGACCATGGCTTCGTTTTCCTTGAACATCTGCTCGTGCAGCAGCTCCATCCGCGACGCCTCCTCCAGCTGGTGCTCCGCGTACTTTTGACGCTCGGCGTGAAGCTGCTGCTGCAGCTGCTGTATGGTCGCCTCCTTTTTCTGCAGCATGTCGCGCAGGCACGTACTGTTGTGCTCCGTCGCGCGTCGGGCGACATCCGCCTGGGTCTCGTGCGCCTTGACGAGACGTGTCTCCCGCGCTTCCGCCTTGGTCCTCTCCGTGTCTAGCTGGCTCTGGTAAAAGTTCACTCGCTCGTCTAAGCGTGCGAGCTCGTCGCGGAGCTCCGCGATGGTGGCGGCAGACTTCTTGTTCTGCACCTCTGCATCCGTGAGCGCCTTGCGCAAGTTGGTGCACTCACGGGCGTACTCGGCCTGCTTCATAGCGACGGCCTTGTACTCTCGCACCGCCACATCGGCGTCTTCACCCGTGCTGCCGCTGCGGAAGGTGGGCATGTCGTACACCGCCTGGATCGCCACCGGTGGCGCCTCCGCCTTGGCGAACACAGTCTCCTTCAAGGCAAGCAGATTGTTGAGGGTGGCCTCGTCCAGTGGGGAGAGGCTCCACGAGCACCACTCTAGTCGCGTCATCTCCTCCTCCAGTTGCTTGATGAAGGCCTCCAGACGGTTGGCTTTGGCGGTCGCGAACTTGCACTCTTCCTTGCCTTCGACCTGCAGGCGCGTACTCTCGCGCACGGAGGAGCGCGCCTCCCGCAGCCGCTTCTCGATCATGTCCTCACGCTCCGTGCCGCTACCCATCTTGGAGAGGGCGATTTGTTGCTCCAGGGTGGTAATGGCGTTCTTCTGGTCGGAGGACTGCATCGCCAGCGACTTGTTGTAGGACTGGGCGGACTGCAGTTCCGCCAGCAGCTGGCGGTACCGCCGGTCCATGATTTCGGCACGGTGAGGGGTCAAGGCACCCTTGCAAGAACGCTGCGTGTAGCGCAGGTAATCCACGACGGAGACCATCTGATCGACATACTTGCGGTAGAGCCTGTAGGCGCTCAGCTTGTACGCCGTCGCCTCGTTGGACACAATGTGATAGTTCGCTTCGGTTGCCGCGAGTTGCATCTTGGCCCGCTTCGTCTGGATGAGCGCGAGCTCGCTCTGACGCCGCAGCGCGGTGTGCTCGCGTATGGCGGCGCTCACAAAGTCGCTGACCACATTGGCATTCCCCGAGTCCTTGATGAGCAGGATCTCCTGTCTTTTGCCCTCCAGCTCTACCTCGAGCGACTTGACGGTCGCCTGCAGGTCCATGGAGTGGTGCAGGAGGCCCAGATTGATCGACTTGAGTCGCGCGACCTCGCGCTCCATGCGGCTCGCGTGCGCCACACCATCTGGCGTTGTCCGCTTGGGTGCAGCAGTCGTCGTAGTAGTGGTGGTCGTGGAGGTGGCGGTAGCAGGGGCAGCAGTGCTGCCATCGGTGTCGGCGGCACCTCCCTGCGGAGGCGCTGGCTTGGGAGGAAGCGGAGCAGCGCGCTCACGTTCCTCCTCCTGGAGCAACGAAGCAACATAGTTCTTCATGTCCACCAGCTCCCCTCGCGAGGTGTCCAGCTCCTTCTCCAGCAGATCGACCTCGGCCACCTTGTCCTCGTACCGCTTCTGGCACAGTGTGTACTTCTGGCGCCACGAGGTCGCCTCGGACTCCCATTTGGCGGCGATGTTCTCGCCACCGCCGGCAGCGCTTGCTGCTGCCGCGGCTGCCTTGAGCGTTTCAAGCTCCACCTTCTGTTCGTCGAGCTGACGATTGAGCTCCTCCTTTTCTTTTTGTCGCTGTTTCGCCGTGGCACGCAGAGCGGTGACTTCCTCGAACTGCTCCATGTAATGGTACACTTGCTGGAGATGCAGCAGGTGACGGCTGTCCTCGCGGCACAGCCGACCTGCCAGCACACTGTTCGCGGAGCCTTGCAGGAAGTTGAGCATCTCTTCCTCCGAGTTGTGCGTGGCGGAGGAGGGGGGTAAGACGAACCCGGTGGAGGTCCCCTCAAAGGCCTCCCGCATCGACTGAAACGTTAGTTGCATCGTGCGGCGCATGCTTTGCTCGGATTTGGAGGCTTCCTCTTGCGACACGAGCGCCCGTCGAAGTCGCTGCATTAGCGTGGCTTCTCTCCGTCGGAGAAGGACTATCTTCTGCAACACGTCGCGACTGCTGCCTTGGTTCAGCCGCTCAATCGACTCGGACACTTCCTTGTTCACCTTCTTGAGTCGGTTGTTGTCGCCTGCCAGTTCCTCATTCATCTCGCTCATGGCAGAAATCTGATCCTGCATGGCTTCCTTTTCGCGTGTGAGATTCTCGATCGACTCCTTGCGCGTTGTGATCTCTTGCTGCAGCTCCTGCGCCTTATCCTGCAGCTCCTTTATCTTGTCACCAAAAGAGGCAATGAGGTTGTCCTTTGTCTCGAGCTGGTCGCGCAGCGTCTTCGAAACGGTCATCCACTTGGCGTTACTCAAATGAATGCCACCACCGACCGCACCGCCGCTCTCCTCGGCAGCGGTGTCGGCGTCCGCGTCCAGTCCCCTGGTGCTGTCCTCCTCGTCGTCAACCCCCGCAGCCTGAAAGATGGCACTGCGGTACTGGTCACGCTCCTTGCACACCGCATCGCGCTCCGCGATCGCCGCCGAGAGCTGCTCTCGCAAGTTCATGATGATTTCCGAGTTGTCCTGAATGGTGAGGGCCGACTGATCAAGGCGGTGGGCCATGCTCTTGACTTGGCCTGGTGCCGCCGCACCCGAGGAGCTGGAGCTGAGGCGGCCCTCTGTAATCATGTCGATGTGCTCCTTGAGGGCGCTGAGTGCCGCCGCCGCATCGCCCGCGGTCGCCTCGCCGAACGTGCGCTGAATCGCCTCATCGATGCGGGACTTGACATACTCGCTGAACTGCTCCGCGTCCCTTCGTCGCTTCTGGAGTTCTTGAAAGTACTTGTCCTTTAGTCGGCGTCCTCGTCCTCCACAACGATTCGGCCAGCCTTCATCTGGTCGACGAGCTCATCGAGCTGACGCAGCTGCTCGGAGGAAAGCCCGAGCTCGAAGCGGAGTTTGGTGTCCATGAGCGGCTGCAGGCGAACCTTGTTCATCCAATACCGCCGCTCGCGCTCCAGCCACTCGACCTCCTCCTTGAGGATGTTGAGCTCCTCGCGGAGGGTGTCCATCTCGCTAAAGGCCACCGCGTTCTGGGGGCGCAGACTATTGATTTCCTCCTCGGTGACGCCGACGCGCTTGCAAAGCTCCTGCAGGGCCGCGGTGAAGGTCAGCGAGTCCTGCATGCCATTGAGCCGTTCGCGTAGTTGCGAGTTTTCGCTCTGCAGAATTTCTACGGTGCGCGTGGAATCCTCAATCTGGTGGCGCAACCGAAACAGGCCCTCATCGCCGCCTTCCAGATCCTTGAGGAGGCGATTGAGGCGCATGTTCTCCTCCTCGAACGCATCATTGCGCATCTCTAGTTGCTCCACCTCGGCTGCCAGATCGTCGTTTTCGCGCTCCAGACGTTTGAGCTCCGCGGCCGCCTGCCCCGACACGCCAGAGGTGGGGTCCAGCTCTTGTGTGTTGGTAGGTGCTCCGGAAGAGGAGGACGAGCGGGAGTTGTCGTCGTCGAAGTGCCGTTTCGGCATGCTCGAGAGCTTTTGCAGCTGCTCCCGCAACAGGTCGTTCTCATCGCCCTTCTCGCGAAGCTCCTCCTCTAATTCGGCGATTTGTGCGCAGCGCTCCTCAATCTCTTTATTCAGTGAATCCGAGACTGTCTTCAGCTTCTCCTTTTCCTCGTTGATCAGCTCCTGCGACAGTCGCTTCAGTTCCTGCATGTCTCGAAGGGTTTCCGACTCGCGCCGCTCGCAAAGCTCCTCGGCCCTATCGCGAGACTCGATCAGTTTTAAATTCTCCTCTTGCAGGGACTGCACCTTTTGGCGCAGCTTGTCTAGGTCGGTATCCTCGCGATGGCGCTTGCTACGATCTGATTTGCGCATTTCCTCTAGCAGTTCCTCCGTCTTGGTGGCCTTCTCAAGAAGTCGTTTGTGGCGAGCTACCAAGTGCTTGTACTCCAGCTGCGTTTTTTCGGTGTTCAAGTTCATTCTCGCCCGGTCCTCGAGCCGCGTCTGCTGCTGCTGGCGCAACTCGTCCACCGCGCGGCGCATACGATTCAGCTCCATTGTGAGTTTGTTGTTTTCCTCCTTTAGGCTTTTGATTTCTTGATCATTCTCGCCGAAGAAGCTAGGTACGCCTTGCGCCTGTAGTGTCTCGCGCCGCGATACTTGGGTATCGAGGCCTTCCCGCAGTCGCACGATCTCCTCATTTTGTGCTTCTAGTTTTTTCTTTAATATTACCACCTCTCCGTCCTTATTTCTTTCCGCCTTGTCGCCCTCTTTTTCTAGTTCACTAATTCTAGATGCGCACTTGGAGGAGATTAATTTGAGCAGCTTTGCCAAGTAAATCGTGAAACGTTTGTCGCTCATATGGTAATCACCGACTGAAAAATTGTACTTGGCTATGAGTGTCATGACCTTGTTTATGTAGGTAAAATTGTCTGTTTCCTGCAAGTGGTCAAACGGCATCCGAGCTATTTGATTCCACATGGCTCCAAACTCATCCGTGTCGGCATCAACATCGACATCATCGGAATACGAGTAGGAGTACGAGTACGAGTAGTCTGACGACATGCTCCTGTATCTATAGATTCAATGGGTAGGAAAGGACAACAACAATAATTCAGAGAACAGCACCGCCAAAAAAAAATAAAAAACCAAAAAGAAAAAATGGCAGTTACAATTACAATTAACAATAAAGTTCCCTGAAAAAAAAAAAGTGTATTTATTTATTATGATAAAAAAGCAGTGCTCTAATCTAAATATAGATATATATCTATATATATATATATATATATATGTGTGTGTGTATGTGTATGCGTTTATGTATATATAAGTGCGAAAGCAAAAAAGTTCTTTATTCTTGGCAAACCTTAGGCAGCTACACAATAAAGAACGAGAAAAAAAAAAGACTAACGTTTAGAAAATAGATCAAGATGTGAAGAAGAAATAAAACACTTTCAATTCTTTACTACACAAGTCAAGCAACATATAAGCCAGAAAAAAAAGGAGCCATTGTACTGTTACACGCATGAGTAGAAAGAAAAAAAGAAAGAAATGAAAAAGCGAACATATGCTAACTTTAGTTACAATCGGAACGTAATCAAGCAAATCATCATCCTGAAAACAATCTACATAAATAATAGCTATATTTTTTTTAAGAAAAAAATATTTGGTTATTATTAATTTGCATTTATTATCATTACAAGTTTGCTCGTTTTCATGGAACGAAAAGGCTTGAAAAGTATTATCAACATTTATTGGAGGAGAAAATTAAAAAAAAACGCCGTAAACAACTGAGAAGGTATAACTATTTTTTTTCTTTTTACGTTTTTCTTGTGTAATTTTTAATGATTTTTTGTTTTCTGTTTTCGTTTTTCGTGCAGATTTAGTTTCTTTTTTATTTTTATTCTTTATTTAATTTTTTCTTTTCGTTTTTACAATAACAAAAATTGGTTGACAATTCTTTCACGGACCATCATCATCGCCACGTCATCTTTTCTTCAACAATTTCTCAAGCCAGAGCAACTATTAAAAAAAAATAATAATAATAACCTTCTCAGGCGCGCATGAAAAACAGAGAGAAGGAAACAGAGTATATGTTTCAAAAAAGAAAAAATAATGATAATAATAACAACAATAATAATAATAATAATGAGCGCGCTAATGTATAAATTGAAGGATAGACCAATAAAAAGTAAAAGCAAACAAAATTACATTATACAAATGAAAGAAATAGCTGTGCGTCAAAACCGAGGAGGGACAAAGAAAACATCATTTCGTCCCTTTTCCCAGACTTATCAGCTGCTTTCGCTCATCACTTTTTTTTTTTCTTTTTTTTTTTTTTTGATTCAGTGCATTTTTTCTCTTTTTATTATTATTTTTATGACTATAATTATAATTATGTTCGTGATATTCATTATTCTTATTATTATTCTTATTGTTTCAAATGTGCTGAAGACGACTAGCCATGAGCTGTCGGTAGATATGCAAATAATAATTAGAAGAAGGTTCAACCAACACAAATTATCATAACAAAATATTGATAACCAAATTGTTTCCTCCAATTATTATGCATATATATAGACACAGCATAATGCCCAGAACTGCACGAGAAGTAAATTGATCAAATCAACAAACAAAAAAAAAAAAAAAAACTGAGATAATTCTTATGTTTGGATTGATATGTATGGGTTCCACAAGCAAATAAAACGATTACTGGTGTCATTCTCAGTTATAAATAATTTTAATTATTGTTTTGCCGATATATACATTGACACACGATTTTCTTTTACTTTTTTTTTTTCCATTTTTATATATAAAGCTATTATTATTAATATTCTCATTATCTTTATTATTACTTATTTTAATTTACATCATAGTTTTCAATATAGCAAGCAAATGAAATTTGTCAATGATAGGTGGTGTGATTAAATACCAACGCGTCGATGGAGAATGAAGTATTTATATGTTATTATTGTTATAATTATTTGTTTCTGTTTCTCAAGGTTGCACTTTTCGTCATTTTATTATTATTAATATTTCGGTATCATTGGCTTGTCCTTCCTCGTTGCTCGACACGAAGACTGAAATAGTATTATAAACATCGAAGGTTACTAATTTTATTACCATTACCAGCGTTGTTAACTTTTCTTATAATATTATTATTATTATTATTGTTTTGGCTGAATAGAGATAAGCAAACCCAGTCTAGCCACTTTTAACGTTTGTACTCATAACGCGCATCACCGTTTACTTTATGTATTAATTTTCATTTATTATTATTAT
>AUXN01000477.1:0-11098 GCA_000482125.1 Strigomonas galati
ATATATATATATATCTTTCCACTACTTTTGTGTCACTTTGTTCATTCCTTATTGACAAAACATGTGGGTGAGAGGAGAAGAGAAAAAACACAATTAAAAAGAAGAACAGGAATGGGACACTCCTAGGTAGTCCACAGAACAATGGCGAAGTCCGCAATGATAAACTTTGGGTCAACCGTAAAGAAGGTAACATAGATGGGAAAATAAAATGAAAAACACAAAACAAAAAATAGAAGTGGAAAACACACACACACAAAAAAAAAAAAAAAAAAAACGAATAACAACTGATTACATATGTCCTTCATTAACTTTCGAAACAAATGAACGACACGCTTCGTTTTGCTGCGCAAACGGTTGAATATACTTTTCCACAAATGCCTTGCAGGCCCCACTTTCGGCGAACGTGTCGACTGAAATGAACCCAAGAGAGATGAGATCATCACAAAACTGGGCTACTATGGCACTGTCATCAACGGCAACACCCTGAGTCTCCTCATGTACCGCGTCGTCGCCGTGATACAGCTCCAGCAGGTGCACTAGTACATCAAGCTGCAAGGGAGCCGCCGCTCGAATCTCAGCCGCCTTGGCCCACGCAAAGGAACTGTTGCACACTTCAAACGTGCGCAGCATGACGGCGAGGGAAGCAGTAGCTTCCTTGGTCTCCAGTGCTAGAGTAGCCAACAGGTCGGCCGCTTCTGAGAGGAGTGTGGCTCCCGTGCTAGCACTGCATTGGTGCTCTGTTACAGTGGTCTCCACCGTTTCTCCTACAAAGCGTGCGAGTGCCGCCACGTCTACCGCGTCTGTGTACGTGTCCATGCCTTTTGTAGTTTCAGACGCTGGCGCAGGCTGCAACGTACCATCGCTGCTTTGCGATATTGCCTTCTGAAGCACTGCTTTGAAGAGCTGTAGTGAGAAGAGAAGACAGCGGCCAGCATTCGACGACGCCAGTGTGGCTGCGCGTGCTTGGATTGCTTGCACGTCCTCCTCCGTCCCACACACAACAAAACCGGATGCGAAGCAGTGCGCTAGCGTTGTGGTCCAAAGTGGCGTTGTCAGTTCCTCACGATGGCTGGCGCACATTTCCAGAACGGACGACACCGTAGTCGGAAGGGCGCGCATCTTCGCACTGAGCAAACTGGTGAGCACATGCTCGCCAACAGCACACGGTGCGTAAAGCACCGACTCCACGAGAGGAGACAGGCACATCAAGTAGTCGCTCTCCTCCTCGTGTTCAATTTTGTCCACCACAGAGCGCACAGTTCGCTCCAACGTTTCACAGGTTTCGTCATCCATCATGTACTCCCTCGCCTCCTCTGAGAGCCTCAGCGTATGTGCAACGCATGTCCACACGGACACGAAGAGGGCCACGTCACCCCACTCGCCCACACGTTTCACGGCGGCAAGAAGCGTTTCGATCCACTCAAATGTAATGACAGACGTTTCTACGCGTACCATTTCTGTCATGATGCCGAACGAGCCTTCAATGAGCATGCGATGCAACGGGGACGGCGGCGCCTCTCCTCCGCCTTCTTGCTGGAGCACCTCGGTTAAGAAGTCGAAATCCAGCACGAGTGACGCAGCCATTGGGTACAGTGCTGCGAGTTTTGCTAGGGTGCGCATACCGACTTGGCCAATTGATACGGATTTTGCTTCGGAAATGATCGTGCTGATGTCGGTCAGTACGTTCTCTGACACCGTGTTTTCTCCTCGTCCAGAGTGAGGCTCAACAATTCAAAATAGAGCGTCACTTGTGTGCCTCTCTCGTCCTTGTGAATGTACTCTTGCAAGTTGTCCTTCTTTGCAAGCTGGTGAATGCTGTGCACGACGCGCTGAACACAACGCGACGATGTCACTGCTGCCTTGGACACGGGGGAGAACTTTACAAAGGCGACCAAGAGAGAGAGAACAGAAACGGTGGCGCGTACGCTGTAATCGGCGAGAATATCCTCCAGCAAGTAGATAATGCCCATTTCGATCAAACTCTGTACCACGGAGAGTTGCGCAGAGAAGATGATGTCTGACGTGCCCTTATTGGAGTGCGGTGTCGTAGTGAGAAGCTTGGAGAAAATGTCACAGGCGCAACCACAAGTAAATTCGTCAACGTCGCAAATAGAGGAAAAAAGTGCCCGAACGGCACCAGGAATCAACACTACCGCGGCGGTAGATACGCAGGCTTCTTTGGAGTCCATCTTTTCGTGCTCGGGGTCAAACAGCAACGCGCTAATACGCTCCAGGCTCCGTAAGCGGCCCTCGGTATGAAAGCTTCGCTTCTTCAGTTCACTGAATGCCGAATTGATTTTCCGGAGATAGCACGCGTTTTTCTTGTCCTTCACCAGCTCCTCGGCAAGACTGAAAACGGTGGCCATGTACAGATTGCCCTGCGAAGTTGCGCCGCACGCAAAGGCGGCAAGCTTCGGCACTGTTGCGGACAGCGAGCTAATGTCTTCCTCTGTTGATAGCGAAAGAACGATAAAAAGAGCCGCGAGGCAACGGATGACGTCGTTGGAAAAGGGGCCCGAACATTCGGTGGCGCACGTCACCACCCGCTCGACGTCATCGATAATAGCGCGTGTGATAGGGACGACACTCAGACATTGGCGTGCCAGATACAAAAGAGAGACCAGGGCGCGCTGCGGAGTACCGGCGGTAGAGGCCTCTAGTCGAACTGTGATAGCGTGCCAAAAGACGTTACTCTTTACAATACCCTTGGCTACCAGCTCAACCTCGTCGACGATATGGATTGCGGTGCACATAATCTTTGCTGCATACAATGGAAACCCATCCTCTTGGTCATCGTGATGCTGGTGAAGGACACCCATAAGAACATCAAAGCACTTGAAGAAGAAGGAGCTAGCCGCTTCGCGTGCAATACCAGAGTTGAGAAGAATATATCCCAGCTCGAGGGTGGTGGGGTTGGACGCTTCTTCCTCCACAATCAGGTCAGCCAGAGGGTTCACAACAAACGTGCTGCTTTGCGAGAAGAGGAATGTGAAGGACAGCGGCTGCGCTTTCAGCTCTTGCAGAATATCAGCGCACACGTTCCGTGCCTGCTCACGATCCTCACACTTGATGAACGATTTGGCCAAATTGGCACATTTGTCGAACACCTCTGGAAACAGAAGGTTTCCCTTGATCTTGACATAGGCTCCTCGTTTAGATTCGACCTTCAACTCCATCTTTCGTTAGTACTTTTTGAATGGTAATATTAACAACAACTTTTTTTTTTTTTGAAACACTATTTTTTTTTCTGGATAATAATAATGATAATAATAATAATAAAAGAGAAAAAAAGTAACAAAGAGAGACGAAAGGAGCCATGTTATTAATATATACGGACGTCCTTACACTTTAACTCCAAGAAAATGCAGCAATACAGTCACGTTGGGAACAAACAAACAAATGGACGTCAGTGCTTTCGCATAGACTCAAACGCAGCGTTGCCGTTTTTCTTTTCTTTTTTGTTATGGCTATTATTGTTATTATCATCATTATTTTTGACGTTGACTATTGCTTGGCAATAGTCAACGTCCGCATTCCGAATGTAATTGTGAAAAAGTAACCTCCATCCTTCGTAGTCAAACCAACGTATCTAACCCCGTACCGTTGCTACCTACCGCCTGTGCTCTTCTTCTTGCAACTGGGAGGATGGTGCTTGCATTTGCATTTCGTGTAGCGAAATGCAGTAGCGGGGGGAGAAGAGAGGAGAGGAGAGGAGAGGGAAAGACCGCTGCCAACACAAATGTAAAACTTTCCTTTTTTTTTTTTTTTTTTGCGTGCGCGTGTGTGTGTGTAGGTGCTGTTATTGTTGTTGTTGACGTTCTTGTTGACAGCCTACGACGGTGATTGGGGTAGACTGGCTAAAATTTTATCCCCATCCTTTACGTGCGGAGCTATCTTCTTGATAGTCGTGCGCATATCAAGAGGCGCATCTTGCGAAATATCAGGCATGCGAGAGTTGAGGAAAGCAGTTCCGTCATAATCCATCTTTTTGAGCTTCTCCTTGTAAAATCGTGCCTTTGCGTCCACCTTGTCCCACGTCCCTTCGACGTTCGAAGGATCGAAACCGTTTTCGGCGTCCTTTTCCGGATCAGCGCTCGACTTTTCTCGTATTTTTTTTTGTAACCACAAGTCGTTTATGGGCTGCCCAGCGTCTTGCATTGACTTCATGTCTTGCAAAATACCTTGGATACTGGTGAATTGATCCTTGTACTTGTCGTAGTCCTCCTTCACATCGCCGATGGACTTCTTCGCACTACTCCGCTGCTGTAGGTCTTCTCCTCCATCGCTCGCAAGGTCCCCGCCCAGAACACCGGAGCCCAACTTTTTCTCTAGGGCACCCGACATGAAGCTACGAAGTGGGTCAGTCGTGGCCGCTGTGTCGACGGTATAGGTGGTGTCTTTGAACGGAATAAGCGCCTCTTGCGCCTCTAGCTCTTCCTTTTCCTTCTCGCGAACCTTGGCCGCCTCATCAGAGAGTCCTTTTCCTACCATGGATATGCTCTCCTCTAGACGTTCCTGTAGGAAGCGACTGTCGAGCAGGCCAGGAGACAGCTTCCACAGCTGAACGCCCAGACGCAGGTCAGTTTCTACGTGTCGCCGTGTGCCGTTTTGGGTTCTGAAGGTGTGCTCATCTTCACTTCGTTCACCAAAACGGAAGCCCCACCGAACTTCGTCGGATACGCACATCAGTGAGCGAGAAGGCAAGTAGACCTGTCCCTGGCGGCCTGTGCTTTCGTCGTCAAACTGTAGCACAGTGTCGCTTAAAAGATTCAAGTACACAAAACGGCTTCCAACGGTTGGATGCTCAATGTGCATCTCATACCCGGGCATGTTGTGCTCGACCACGCGCCCCGTGTCGGGCACGCCCCCGATGAGCAACGGCCCAAGCTTCTGCATGAGCGACAAGAGCGTGGGCGACCACACAAGACCTGGGAGTCGTCTCACTTCCTTCTTCTTCCAATTTTTGACTTCTGTGAACTCCTTTTCGGTACCGAACAACTCGAGGTAGGTGTGCTTGACTATCTTGTTATCTGGAGTGGACCCCTCGAGCATTAAGGCCTGTCCCTCCTTTGCGAGTAGGGGGCAGAACTCTTCATATATGCGTTCCTCTTCCTCCAGAGTAATGATGTTGGGGTACACCGTGCAACTCTTCACATTTTCAGGCAACGCGACTAGGGATGGGTTGGGGATTAATCGACGTGTATTGAAAAATCGACGTGTTTGCCGCATAACTAAGTGCTTCCCAAAGGCATGAAGAAAGCGTATGTAGGTACAACATTGAGAGAAAAAAAAGAAATAGGAAACAAAAGGGAATTATTTCATTTTATAAGGGCCCGTGATACACAAGAGAGAACAACAATAAGAACAACAACAACAAAAACAATATTCAATAAGAAGCTGAATAGTGTCCACTTGTACATTCTTCTGGTGATAAAAGTATTTTTTTTTTTATTAGTTAGTTGACATTATCCTCTTATACATTAATTGTTTTCCGATCTGATAATATGTAATTGCTCATTTTTTTTTTTTTCAGATCTTGGTTTTATTTTCACTTACAGACTGAAACTTTGCTTAACTACTCTGTGTGTACAATGCTCGAGCGTGCTCCTTGACAACAATGCTAACAACCTCCGCGTTGTCACACTTCACCCACTTATCCGTCACAGTTCTTGACGCATCCACAAACGGGAGCCGAATGTAAATGTGCCTATTCGTGAAGTAGAGCGGGAACACATGATTTTTCTGCACTCCTTTTGTGATGACACAGTAAGGGCGTGACGACTTTCCTGTTTCGACAAAGGCGTACAGAAGACCACTTTGCGTTCGAGACGCGTCTGCAAAATAGGCGTCTACCTCCTCCATGTTTTCTAGGAACCGTCGGTGCTGCCGTACCAACCGCGTGAGCGTCAATAGGGGCTGAATGTAGTTACTTAACAGCTCATCCACTCATTGAACTCGAGGTTAACATCAATGACATCGTCCTTGAGCAAGTAATAAATGCCGCCGTTTTGGCGCCGCTGTTCTTTCACAAGCCAGTTGCACATGCTGTGATTGCCCACCTTCACTACACAAATGGCGGCATTGGGCAACCGCCTGGAGGGGCACAGTAAAGTCTCCCCAATTTCCTTGTCCCGTAGGAGCTCCTGGACGTTCTTGGAAGCGACATCGCGGAAAAAGGAGTGGCGAGAAATCTTCGTCGAGAACTTGACCATCTCTTGCTCGATTTGCACAGTCTTCAACGAGTTGACGCTGCTCACGTTGTCCTTAATGGCACTATTGTAAGAAGGAAGCGGATCGAACGCCTTTTCTAGAGAGACATCGTACGTCTGCGGCGGACACCAGTCGAGCTTCAGCTCACACCACGTCCAAAGACAGCCGGCGACCGTACCCTGGATTGGCGCACCCCTCGCAAGCCACTCTGGTGCATGGTAAGCCTCATCGCTACCCCCCAGATGCTTGTTGTCGCGCCGCTGCTCAATAAAGCGAATGTGGGAAAGCAGCTCTAGCCGAAGTGCTTCATCCGTTACGCTATCGGCGGACATGAACGCACCCGCCCCACGCGAAGTGAGGACACGAATGCCCGGGTTGGAGGAACCCCTCACACCTGCAATCGTCCCCGTCACATAATCCCCCGTGCGAAGCACAAGCGCGCTTCGCCAGGTTTGCTCCTCAGGGGAACCGTTCGCAAGGCCTATCCGGGTCGCCCCCTCCGTCTCAACGTAGGCGAGGCCAGTTACACTGATCATAAGCTCATGAGAGGACAGCTTGCGGAACGGGCGGCGAAGATAGGACTTGGAGCCGCTGACAATTTCGTCGAGAATGAGCTCCACTTCACGCTCGCCGACTTCGTTTCTAGATTCAATCAAGCTGCTGCGCACATGGCCGAGTAGTGTGGGAGTGTCCTTGGCGTACACCGTCCTCCGTTTTTCGCTAGCGTCCATGGAAATCAGCTTCAGTGTGGCGATCCGACCCAGCTCGGTAGAGCCCAGAACAAGTTTACTGAAGAATTCCACCATCGGCCGCCAGTGTAGCGGAATCAGTGTCGCATCCAGTGGATTCCATCCTCGGCTATCCGTGTTGCTTGGGGCGGGAGGGGCAAGAAGTAAACTGTTCACTGCGTTGCGAGCGACATACTGCTCGAAGCTTTCTTCCAACGTGTGCAGAACATCCGTCCGGCTGGAAGGTTGCGCTTGAGACAGCATTTGAAACAGCTCTTGGCCTTTAAAGGGCCCGAGCCCAGCGACGAACTGCAAAAACGCAACACTGTTGGGGCGCTTGACGCAATCTTCCACCCAGAAGCCAGTGGCACTTGTCCACAGACTCATTTCCCAGCACAAGCGGTTGTACAATTCGTCGGCTCTTTGCTTCGTTAGATGGGCGCAGCTTGAGAACAGCTGCACGGCTGTCTTTTCACTGTCAAACAGGGTGCTGAGTACGAAAAGCGGATCCTGTATGTAGCGTGCCAAGAAAACGCACGTTCGCGTGGAGGAGTCGGCGCGAGGCATTTCGGTGCTGGCAAACGTTGTCTCACTGCAGTAACGCGCCACTTCCGTCGGCGCCCAGACGAGGGTCACTTTGGCGTGCATCGATCGGTTCAGCCGCGTCTTCACAAACGTTTGCATTGTTCGCATTAACGCGAGCGATTGGGGCCCAAAAGCGGCAACTGCAATCACGGACGGCGCATACTCTAAAAACAGCTTTTCCAACTGGATGTTCTGAACGGTGAACACGCTCCGGCCACTTGCTGTGTGTAGCGCACAATCGACCCAGCGAATAGACGCTTGCAACGAGCCGTATTCATCAATGAACGCAAATGTCGTCACGCCATTCGTGCCGCGGAACGCCGCACACACGCGAGACAGCGTCCGAGTGCCCTTCGCATAGGCATTGCTCGGTAACGACTCGACGACATTCCACTCCGGCTCCCATGTCAAACGCTGTGCATCGAACTCTTCCAACCGCAGCTGTGTTTCTTCATACGGACCTTGCGCACAGAGGGTTGCCAAACGGCGTACACTTTCTTGGTCAACACAGTAATTGGCATGCTCATTAAGCTGTGCCTTCACCTGCGGAATCGCCTTCTCCATCAGCTTGGTGACAAGCAGCTTCATGGCCGTCTCCCGCTCCTTTGACCAATCGTCATTGGAGCTCTTCTGGTACAGTTTGTAGATTTCTAGAGCTTTGATAATGTAATCTTCATCCACCACGTAGTGAAGAGTGGCACTTCCATTGGACTCCATGTCGTTCAGCTCCACATACCGAAATGGGCAATCGGACAGGAAGCCAGCCAGTGGATAAATTTCGTCCTGTAAGCCAGAGTACTTGTGGGAAACAATCAGGTCTCCTTGGGTGCAGAAAAGGTCTACCACCTTCTTGCACAGAAGCGGCAGCTGCGCAAACTGCTCCGCAATGGCGTTGTTAAAGAGCGTTAAAACCTCTTCGCCACTTAGTCGCACAGAATCGCCCACCTTGTTGCTCCATTCTTCTACTGAAATCGTGTGCGACGGACAGATGTGGATAGGTGCCTCGTGTGCCAAGTTATCTTGGTATTGCTGTGCTGTGATGGTGTACTCCTCAAACGCGTCTTCGAGTTCAAGTGTCCGAATTCGGTTAAAAGAGTTTCGAGAGGACTTGCTCGCCACCTGCTGCGCAAAGGAGAGCCAGAGCTCAGCTTCGCTGGCGGATTCAAACACAAGCGACTGCAGAAGAGACGCAGTATCTTGAACACGCGCGTCGGGGACCTCTTTCAAGGCTACAATGACCTGCTGCCGTCGAAACTCGAGCTTGTGGCACAGGGAGTCGAGTTCGAGAATACGTACGAGTAAGCGCCCCAGATCCACAAAGCATGGCTTCCGCTGGCTATAATCGGGCCCTGAGACACGCCACATGCTATCGCCGTCGCCAATGGAGCGGTTTGCCATGTGATTGAAGCCGACGTACTGATCTGACACATACGGTCTTTGGCGCCGTCCGGTGACTGTACTGTAGGCATACGAAGAGACAGGGAAATTGTGTTCAGCGCTGTCACGGAGCGGTGAATCCTCCAGTAATGCCGCTAGTAACGGATGCAACGATGACTGGTGATAGAGCATCAGGTGTGCGGGCTCCAGATATTCTGTTGTCATTTTCCGTAGCGCATACGCAATTGCCACAAGGATCGGCTCGTCTTCAATTTCTCGTTTACTTTTGTTTGCAAGTGCACACACTTTCCCGTTGTGTGCCAGCGGCTGTCCAGGCCGTCGAAGCTGCCGAAGGATCCAGTACGCCTCATTCTCCGGCGTTATTGTGTAGGAGAGGCCACCTTTCAACACCCTTGAGCCGAGCCCCGGCCGCTGCTCGACGTCCTGTATGCGCTTTAAGCGCTCTGGCAGCTTATCTTTTACGGTCATCTTCTGTTCATCACCAAGGCCAACACGACCCATTTCAAGATCAAGTGCAACGTCATGGTCGGTGAGAGGCTGCCTCGCAACCGCACGCTCAGACTCTGCTTGGTCAATGTCAATCCAGCGAAGAAAATCTTGATCCAAGTCAAAGTTCGTTTCGTCCAAGTCCTCCTCCTCTTCGTCGACGTCTTTGTCACTACTGTGCGCAGGGGAAGGTTCCGCGTTGAGCCTTTCCAGATCACGACGGAGGTTTTCTCGCTCACGCATTTCGCGCTCGCGCTCACGCTGCTTCTCCGCCGCAGTAAGAAACATTTGCTTGTTTGCAGTGTCGTCTTCATCATCAGCGGGAAATGAAAAAATAACATTTGTGAACGTTTCATGGAGTTTTGTGACACTTAGTGAAGCATCCGTTAGACTATTCACCCACACAGCGGTGGCAAGAAGCTCTTCAATCGTGGAAAAATTAGCCTCCATTTTCCTCCTAGTTGCACGCGAACTCAAACACAAACACAGAGGTCCCTTTTCAAATAAAAATAGTTAAGTGTTATTCTAATAATATTAATAATTGGCTAATTCTAATAGTTCCTACGTTTTCAACTTGATTAATTTATTTTTTTGTAAAATACAGACGCGATGGAGTAGAAAAACAGAAAAAATACACAAATCAACAAACGTGAACAATACAAATTGGTAGAGGGTTTCAATGGCCCCCTTGTCGTTGCACACCAATACAAGCCTCATTTACAAACATCAAAAGGAAAAAAAAAAACAAATAGCAAATTCAAGTCCAATAACAGCAATAAAATAAGAGCAAGTACAATCAAAAATGAAAAAAATGCATACATGTAATTCGGAGTATAAAATCTACAATAGTACATAGGAATGAACACAAGTACACAGAAAAAGAAAAAGAAAAAAAAAAAAGATCACAAAAATGTTGAACGATTATTCACTGAAGCATATATGCTAACCGCCAAATTTAAGGAAGTAATGCTGCTTGTAATTCCAACCTTCTTCTTTTCAAACTCTCTTCAATATCATCAAACGCTTTATTCAAAGGGCTTAAATGAAACGGCATCTTCCTTTTCCCCAAATTCAAGTCCCTCAGATTACCCGTTTTAGGCCGAACAAGTGCAGACTCATCAATACCAAAGCCTGCCTCACGCAAGGAAGCCAAAAAACGCTCAGGCCTTTGCAGAATCATTTTTTCAACGTCCTGCAGCTTTTTGATAATAGGCTCAAGGTCACACTTTCGCCGACGTCTAATGATATAGACAGGCCCGACACTCTTCGTGTCAGTGTCCGGATGCACTTCGCCGGCATCAACGCTTTCCACATGACTTTTCAATGATTGAGCAACAGCAGAGCCTTCACGGCGCGTGGCCGCCTCCGCCTGCGTGAGCGCGTCGGCGTAGAGCTGCCAGGTGCGCGCCATGTCGCCGTCGTCGGCGAGCGACGCGTAGTGGTCGGCCGACACGCTGGCGGGGTGCTGCAGCACGTACTCGACGGTCAGCCCGTTGGGGTCCGTGTCGAGCCTGACGCTGCGCACGGCATCGCGCGGGAGGCCCGTGGCCGCGCACACGTCGGCGCTCACGGCCGCCCGCAGCGCCGGCTCCTGCTGCGCCGCGACGGCCGGCCACAGCGCGCCCTCGAAGTAGAGACCGAGCGTGGAGGTGGCGGTGGCGGGGCTGGCGTCGGAGGCGCGCAGGCGCGGG
>AUXN01000478.1:0-11097 GCA_000482125.1 Strigomonas galati
AAACAAAAAATATACGTACTAATTGATCTATTTATTTATTTGTTTTTGTGCAAATATTTTAGCAACTCTTTGCATTTACAAATGCTAATTATTTGATTACTAATTTGATGACTTTCCCTCCGCTCTCTTTTTTCTGTGTGTGTGTACGTTTACTATTTTTTATTTATTTATTTTATAATACTATATTTTTTTATTATTATTATTTTTAAAATACAAATCAAGGTTTGTGTTAAGCAATTCAAGAAACAGTTTTCTTATACTCAAATTCTTTTTTTTCTCCCTTATATAAATTGAATTTATATTTGTTATCATTGAAACTTTTTTTTGTATATAAAACTAAAAAAAAAGAAAATGTTTTTTAAATTACATGCTTTTGCTGTCTTGATGGCTGCCTTTTTGATGGTGTGCCTTCTTTTCCCTAGCATTACGGCTTTGTCAGTTCGGGAGCGTGTGATTGATGGCCACTACTGCGGGTCCTATTCTTTTGGAGTTATTAAAGGTATTTTCAACACCACCGCTGGTTCCAAGTATTTTGATATTAATATCAATGCAATGGGTGATAATATGTCCTGCACAAATGAAAGCTACACGTATGACCCGGAAACGCACCGAGGAAAGGTGGACCATGCGACCGATCCGGACGACTGCCTTGGTGCAGCGCTGACGAACAATAAGCTGACACTCGAAATCGAATACCTTCCGGATACCGATGTTGTGAAGCTGGATTTTGGATTCACCCATGTTGACTGCAAGAAATGTGAGGATCCGGAATGGGCTTAAAAAAAATGCCTTGTGCTGCTTTTCTTTAAAAGAGATAAATAAAAATCTTGTGTGTTATACATTTTTTATTTAATTTTTATTTATATATATGGATTATACAGAACATATGCGCATTTTTAATTTCCATTGAATATATAAATGTGAATAAAAAAAAATAAAGAAAAAAAAAAAACAAAGTTATACAAATGTATATATACAAAGTGAATAGTAACGCCATTGGTAGGTACAGCAGACAAACATTGTCCATATACATTAAAAAGGAAAAAAAAAATAACACTTTAAAAAGTAGTAGTAGTATACTAAAGTAAATACTGCGGTATAATATATATATATATACAAAAAAAAAAAAAAGAATAAAACTTTATTAACAAAACATATCATTGCTTCCTCATCTATTGCTACTCCTCAACTCAATTTTTTTTCTTGTTCTGATTTTATTTGTACCTCGTCAATTCGTAATTGCTGCCGTCGGTAATTAAAAAAAAAAAAAAAAAGAAAAATAGCCTTTTCCCGTACGTTAAAAAAAGTTTAACACACATTTGTTTAGCCGAATATATATATATATTTACCTTCTCTCTTTCTCTCTCTCTTCTTTTTTTTATTGATATTATATATGCTTTCTTTTTTTTATTATTAGTACTACTTTATTATTGTTATTTGTATTTGGATGGAAAAAGGAACTAAATTATTACATGCGCTTTTTGTATATAGATCTGCTTTTAGAATTTTGTAACATAAACCAATATATTATTTTATAGTTATAAATATTTAGTTCTCTATATACACACATCTATAAATTTTTTTTTGCACCAGTTGCATTTTTTCAGAATTTTTGACGTGATCTCTTGTGTGCAGGTAATTGTATGAGTTATTGATTTTTCAATGCCTGCACTACCTAATGTAAACCAAATGCTGGATAACCGGCAGCTTAAACTGTTGCATACACAGCGTCGCCACTTGCGCTCGAAGGTGTGCGCCATTCTTGCGTCGTGGCGAAGTAACACTCTGGACGAGTCTACTTTTAATTGCTTTAGACATTCGTTGCGTTGGGTGCGACACAGCGGTGGGGGCCTCCCGGCACAGCAGCACGTCTATGACAAGACGTACTACATGTGCACAGAAGCACTCCATTTTGGCAGCGATGGCCACAGGGTCTGTGGTTCGTTTCAGTCTTCTCTCTTTTTCCCTCTGGATGCACGGTGCGCTGTGCGACTAGGGATGCGGACAGGCCCCACTGCTGAAGAGGCGGAGGGCCGCGCTCTTGGCGCTTGCCTCTCGCTACTGCCCACCGCCGCGGACTGGCGACGTGCCTGTCGTGCGTGGGACTCGGACCTCTTCGAGGAGCTGTCGCGCACCGCCGCCGCACTGGACACAGCGCTTGCTGTCTCGCTCGACCTGTTGCTCGGGGACCGCGACCAAGAGAAGGGTGCGGGTGCTACAGTCGTGGCCACCATCAGCTGTGCACTGCCAGCGTGGTCTGCGGCAGAGGTAGAGCGCGGCGCTAGTGCAGGGGACGGCGGTGCTGCCACAGTGCTGTGTATCGCCCGCGAGGCGGCGCCGTCGCTGCGGGAGGCGCTCAAGCGGGCCATGGTGGCCGCCACGGAGACACTCAGCGCCCGTGTGGAGACGGAATGGCAGCAGCGTGCCCGAGATGCGGCGCTGTGCTGCTATGAGGTAGTAGCGGACATGAGGGAGGAGAGGGGAGGCGGAGCAGGAGGTCCCTCTTCTCCGCTGCGGACGGCGGCGCTCATTGCCTCCCTACCTGGTGGTGAGGCTGTGTGGCGGCGACCCAAGGCGGCGGTGGCGTGCGGTTGGGATGTGCGCGCTGGGCCCCACACGGATGAGGTCACGGTGCACCTACCATCGCGCCAGAATCCTCACACTCCCCTCACGTGGCAGGCCACAGTGCCGCATATCCCACCAGTGCGCCGTCGTGCTGCAGTCGCGGGCCGCCATCGTGACAACAATGAACCACTGCAGCTGCGCCGCACAGGCACGTACAGCTGGCCGCGCGGGATACTACCGCTGGTGGCGGCCACGTTGCTGGCAGAGAAGCTGTCCCGCGTGGGGCTCTCGGCAGCGCTGCGCTGTCCGTCCCTCTGGCAGCCGCCTCACACTGTGGAGCAGTTTCTGTACAACGTGGACGCACAGAGAGAAGAAGAAGGCGGCGGCAGCAACAGCGGCACCACTGCCCTCATTGACGCTCTGACAACAACATTGGCGAGCGAAAGGCCATCTGGTGCCTTGACGCCAACGCTCTTGCGTGCGCTCCTGCCTCCGGGCACGCTACCTGGCGCACGCACGGTAGAGGCGCTGCGATGGGCACAGGAGCCCTCGTGTCTGCTGCCGCGGTCTCCCCTGTTCCTCGTGCTGGGGCAGGGCGGAGAGCGGCCGAGATGGGCAGGCGTACCGCACCCTCACCCTCATCTGCTGCAGAGTGTGCTGGAAAGCTGTCTGGCCGCCTTCCTGGCCAGCGACGCGGTGGTGCGCAGCGACAGCACGACACGCTTTGGCGAGGTCACTGTGACCGCCACCAGTGGGGCGCTCGGCCTGTCGTCGCTGCCCTTGTACACGCACAAGAACGATGACAGTACCAGCTGCCTCAGCTGTGCCCTGTTGCGTTGCCTGGAGGAGCGGTGTGTGTTTGCCTCGCCCCCTGACCAATTGGCGAGCACCACCCCACCACCACCACGACTACCACGACTACCACCGCAGCGACACGAGGTGGCCATGGTGCCGGACGTGCTAGCGCTGCTGGATGAGGTGCGCCGCGCGCGCAACCTGCCGAGCTCCTCCTTTCCTGTCATCACCTTCACCCAACAGGCGCGGCACGACCCAGCGCAGCGGTTCCGGGAGTTGCGGGCTGGCCTCCCGGGAGACGTGGACGTCTACACGAAGGTGACGCTTCGGTGGGAGGAAGCGGAGCCCGGGTGGTCGGTCAAGGCGGTCAGCGACCCGGACCTGCACCATCACAGCCGCAGCAAGAGCAACGCCTCCTCCTCTGCTGCCACTTCCTCCTGCTACGCCGTGCGGGACACAGGGGTGCCGCGTGGTCCGTTACCGTTGCTTCTCGCTGTTGTGCTCGCCTTGCACCGCCGCGTCTCCCCGACCCACGGGCGGCACCTGCCGCTACTGGAGGTGCGCAACCCGACCTCGCGCCGAGGCCTGGACTTCTTGCTGTATACCTGGTTTGGTGCCTCGCCGCAGATACGCACGTTTGACATTCTGTCCGCGGCCGGGTGGCAGCAGGAGGCGGAAGGGATGGCGTCAACGTCAGCTGACGGCAGCGTCCGGCACGCAGTGGACAAGACGATGGTGCGCGCGATGCTTTTCTACGACCTACTCGGACAGCGTGTGCTCTTCGCAGAAACCCACGACGTGCTGCCGGGACGCGCGGTGGCGCGGGTAGAGCTGTGTGGCGTCGAGCTGAACCTCCGCCTCGAGCACAGCGACCGGCAGCACGATCGAAAAAAGGGAGAGGCTGCAGCTGTCACGGCGGTGGCGCTGCGCCCCTTCCGCTCCATTTCCATGATGCGTGCTTACGAAAGAGAAAGAGCGCATCTACAGCGACTGTGCGTCGTCGGGCCTACTGACATCACTTCCTCTTCTTCTTCCTCTCGCTACGAGAAAGTCTGCGCGCACTTGTTAGCAGGGCGGTGCCGCCCACACCTCTCTGAACTTGGTGCTCTCCTCGCGGTACTGGAGGCGGCACTGGAACTACCCTCCTCCACGTCCATTGCCTTCACCTTTGTGCCGCAGCTGTCAAACAGCTCCGTCGCTGTGGAAGGTGTACTGTCCCTGCAGGTAGCAGGACGCGCAGCAGAAGCGGTCCGCGTGTCCTCCCAGCCACTACCAGAGCAGTTGAGAGCGGACGAGGAGGAGCGGCGGTCGGCCTCTCATGTCTGGCTCGGCGTACTGCCCGCTGCTGTGCATCTCACCCAACAGGTCCTGCGCGAGGTGCTGGGGGACGCGAACGCTGCAGCGCTCTGCCACGCCTGCGTGCAGTGCCGGACCGTCTTGGGCCGCGACGGCTATCCCCCCTACAGCGCCTCCTTCTACCACGCGCCCCGCCTGCTGGGAGAGCTGCTGCAGGGCATTGCGGGGAGGTACGACTGCACCTACGCCCACGTGCGCAGCATGGCAGAGGAGAGGCGAGGGGAAGAGGAGTTGGTTGAGGATGTTGTGCGACGGCCGTCGTCCGCCTCTGCTGGGCCTCGCACCACCTTCTTCGCCTCGGAGCGGGACGAGGTGCGTGGCCGGCCGGACTGGGTCGCCCCGCTGCAGATGGAGTGCCGCCTCACCATCGCCTCCCTTGCCGACTGTTCCAGCGGGTCAGAGGAGAGCAACAACCCCGCCCCGTTCCTGCTGGGCCGAGGGGTGGGCCACAGCCGCCGAGAAGCGTGGGTGGCTGCTGCGCGCCAGGCGCTGGAGCACAACTTCCCTACCGTCCATGCACAACTCGAGGCGTTCCGGCAGTTCAGCGCGTGGCGCATGGACCCTGTCGCGCTACAGCTGCTCGGTGCCCCTTATGGGCTGCGGCTCCAGTGGTCGGCTTCGTCGAACTGCTGTGGGCTGCGCGTCCTTGCGGTCACAGCTGCCGCCTCGCCGTCTGTGGAACCGGGAGCGTTGACAACCATCACCTCCACCACGGCGCCAGATGCTGAGACGGCGTTCGTGGATGCCGTGCGTTCGCTGGAGGAGCGCCTGCGACACGCCCGCCAGGCACTGCGGGAAGAGGAGGAGGAGGAGGAAGAGGAGGAGAGGAAGGACACTAATACTGCAAAAGCGGCGGCACCCTTTCCCTACGCCGCGTGGACGCCGGAAAGCCACTACACAAAGAGCCTCTGGCATGGTCTCTGCGGGAGTCTCTCCGCGTCGATGGGCGGCAGCCGTGTGCGCCTCTATTTTGAAGTGACGGCCCAACAGAGCAACACTATAGGGACACCACGAAAGGCTGTGATGCAACCCTTTGCAGCAGTACATGTTGTGCAGCACCTCGTCCTGCCGCATCCACGCGATGGCGTGTTCCGGCCGGTGCGCCGCCCACTGCTGACGCTGACCTGCGCTGAGGTGGCCGACTACCTGGGGGAGCCGCGAGCTACGCAGCGTCCAGCAGCGCTGCTGCTGCGTGCCGTGCCGGCTGCACTGCATGCGCTCTTCACGGGCAGCCTGCCCGCTCCACCACTTCCCGCTGAGCTGCAGCAACTGCTGCACCTTCACGCGCGCGAGATGGCCCGCACGTGCCGCAGGAGCCGCCACCTCTCGCCGCTGCAGCAGGCCCACGCGGTGCTGGTGGCGTGCACCGGCTGTCGCGCTGATGTTACAGTGGTGGCGGCCGACCAGGCGGCGGGGAGCTGGCGGGCAGAGGCGTGGCTGGAACTGCCGTGCTACGTGGATGCGCAGGCGGACGCGCGATGGGAGCGGGTGCTGCTCGCCGTTCACACAGGGCACACAAGCGACCGCGCCGTGACTGCTCTGTGCAAGGAGCTGGTGGCGGAGGCGGAGCGCTTGGGCGCGCTTCTAGCTTCTTTATCACAGAATACGAATACCATATAATTCTTGATCAACCTCTTTACACTTTACTAAATAAACAAATACACAAAAAATACACTCACACACATTTGAAGTGCATAAAGAAAGATATCTATTGCAGAAATATCTACTGACATCCTTTTAAATGCACTTCTGTTTTTCTCCTTCCCTTTTTCCTCCTCTCTCAAGTTATCTTCTACTTCATTTTCGTAGCCCCCCCTTTTTTTTTTAAATTACCATCATGATGCACCCCACCACAGGCGGACCGCCGCTGCCGGGCGCCAAGTCGGCGAACCAACCGCCTAAAGGCACCTCGCACTTCACCGTCCTCTACCACAAGACTAGCGGCACCAAAAAAGAGAAGCAGTGGCGTGAGGGCACCCTCTCCGTCGGCTTCGACGCGGCCGTGCTCTACAGCACCGAGACGAACACGTGTGTGACGGTGCTGAAAGGGTCCGGCCTGCTGCCTAACCGGGTCTACCAGGCGATGGAGAAGGCACGGCGCGGGGCGGCCTGGGTGACAGGGGCGGAGGTGACCGTAGGAGTCTACACGTGCGTGGTGGAGGAGGTGCGGGAGCTACACCTCATTCCGTATGACGAAGAGGTCGTGTGGGGTGACGACAGCAGCGGCGGCGGTGGCGAGAAGAGGAAGGCGGCAGAGCAAGCCCAACCGCAACCGCAAGATACGGCCCGGCCCAGACGGCAGCTCCTCCACGCCGCTGCACCATCGCCTCCACTACCACCTTCGCCTGTGTTCTATCAGCATGCACCGCCAGCCCCTCTGCCACTGCCACCCCGCATGGCGGAGGAAGAATACAGCCATGCAGCCACTACCCAGGGGACGAGTTACAGCTGGGCAGCCGCCTGTGCGGCACCACAACAGAAACTACCACCACCACCACCACCACCACCAACCACATCACTATCGCTGCCAAAGCGGAAGCGCAGCCGCAGTGAGGTGATGACCGAACTGCAAAACTGCTTTCCATGGCTATGAAGCGAAACATAAAGAAATACACCAGACAGAAAACTGCTCAATAGGTCTATTAGGCCACCACTGCTATTATTATTATTGTTACTATTCTTATCATCACTCAAACAATTTACTCCTTTTTTATTTTTTTGATTTTGCGTTCGTAGACACCGTCTCTTAAGTCTGCTGAAGAATATTTATAAGAAGCGATTTATGCACACGTATACACACACTCTTTACCCCTTTTCTCTGTCTCTTTCTCCATCTTTAGCTACCAAGTCGTTCCCTTTTTTTTTTTTTTCTAGATGCCCTTTAGACTTTTTTAAATAAATCATATATATATATATATATATTAATGAATAGTACTTTTTTTCCGACGCACCAAAGGTGCTGCGGCACGCCTCGCGGCTACCCATCAAAGGTAACCCCGAGCGTGCCCATCATGTGTACAACGTCGATATCCAGCAACGGCGGGAGCAGCAGCAGGCAGAGCAACGCCAGCGCCTCGCCGAGATGCAGGCCGCACGACCCGCCTCTCATGCGCATCAGATCGGGGCAGCCGGTAGCAGTGCCGCGCACAGCCGTGACCGTATTGCGTTCGTCATCTATAGCCCCCAGGGCACGCGCCCGCTAGAGATGCTCGGCATTCATAAGACCGTGTGGCGCGGCGCTGGCCGCAAGAAGCTCGATGACTCCCTCGCCGCCGCCGTCGCCTCCCCCGCCATGCACCACCTCGACTCGGGCGTGCGCTGCCAGTACGACAAGAGCACGCACTCCCAGCTGCTCTACATCCCCTCGGGTGCCGCCGTGTCCTTCTTGAAGCCGTCGGGCAGTGCCTCGGCGACGGGACGGCCGCCCAGCTCCGCCCGCAAGCGCGAGGTGCTTCTGGCCACCACGCCACAGCAGGTGCTCGCTCTGCAGCTCTGCTGCGGCAGCGCCTCCGAGGAGGACTGCGGCCTCGCGACGGTGGAGCTCTTTCTGAGCGGACGGGCGCCTGGTGCGTCAGCGTGCCACCTCATCTTCACCAATGTGATCCGGCAGGTGCAGGTGTGCTCGCACCATGTGAAGCTGCCGCTGCGCTGTCTTCGCCCAGGGGAGTGGACGAACCTCTTTTTCGATGTGGAGGTTCTCTACCGCACGTTTGCCGCCTCCTCGTGCAGCACCGCGACTGCGCTGCCGCCACGTAGTGGAGGAGGCGGCGGTGGTAATGGCGGCCCACGGGTCGTGGACATCATCGTCAGTGGCGGTGGCGTCCTCGTGCGGCGTGTGCTGTCCATGGCCGCGCTCCCCGCCCTCGCACAGGACGCAACTGGTGCGCCGCTCGCCGAGGCCTTTGTGCGGCACAGCGGTGCGCCCAACACTGCCGTGCTGCCGGAGTCACTGAAACTGCCGCCTGAGCTCGGCGAGACACGCACACTCTTTGTGCGCAGCGGCGATGAGACGGTGCTCGCCACGAGTCCGCTCGTGCCTGCTGGCAATGTACCAACACCAGGTCCGGAGGACCGGCAGGAAGGGACATCGTTGCCTCCTCCTGCCCCGGCAGCCGCCTCCCCTTCTCTGCCGCGCGACCGAGCGATTGGAGAAAGCGCCACGCCGCGGCCGCTGCCCTCTCCCAACGCTGAGACGGTGAGACCTTTCCAGGAGACGCCCGTCAATGTCTACAACAATAACAACAACCATAGTAGTAGCAACGGCGGCAGTGCTATCAAAAGCGGCGTGAAGCGGGTTGCGGTTGGGAAGCAACGGCGTGTGCCGCGGACAATGCCGCTGCCGCAGGCCCCCATCGCGGAACCCATCTCCCCGCTCCCTGCTCCACCCACACGAGCCGCGGAAGAGGAAGAGGAAGAGGAAGAGGTGGAGGTGCGACGGCCTGTGGCGAGGGCAGGGCCGCCGAGCTCGCCGACGATGGAGCGCCTGCGGGCGGGCCTGCGGCCGGTGCGCACGCTGCCGGACCAGGCAGAGGCGATCCCCTCGCTGCCGAGCTCTCCCTCCGCCACAACGTCCGACCACGACCACGATCACGACGACGAGGAAGAAGAAGAGGACGACGGGAGCGGCTTCATTGTGCGCAAGCCGTCCCCGCTGGCCTCTCCTCCGCCTGCCCCCGCACAAGAGCAGTCCGCGTCGCCCTTGTCACCGTGGTCCGTGTCGTCGGAGCCGGCGAACCGCCTCGCGGACGCCCACGCGGGCGAGGTTATGGTCGCCCTGATGGACGCACGTGTGCGGCGCATCCAGGAGGTGCTGGGTGCGCCCGCCACCGCGCCGCGACGATCTGCCCCGCGACCGTCAACAACGCCAACGCGGCAGCGGCTGGAGCAACTGCTGGCACTCTCACCGCAGCTCCGCGCGGCCTCGGAGGGCGCCGTGCCTACGACAGCGATCGTCGCGCATCCGTCCGCCGACAAGGGCGTGCAGACGGACACAGACCCCTTCTTCTTGCTCGCTGCGCCGTCCACCTCGCCCTCTGGCACGCTGACGACACAGCGCCTGCCGTGGGCCCCTGCCGCCCCAGTAAATCTGCCGCTGCAGGCCGGCTCGCTGCGCACGTCGCTCGTCACGCGGCCACTCACCAAGGCGGACCTTGCCTACGCGCACACGCCGTCCACGTCCGACATCCTCGAGGCGTGGCGCAGCACGGAGGAACCGCTGCACATGCACGTGGAGACGAATGAGGAAGACGGAGTAGTGGAGGTGGCGCCTGTCTCCACCACGCGCGACGACGAGCACGAGCATGAGCATGGCCGCCACCGCCACCGTCACCACCACCGCGCTCTCCCAGAGCCGCGGCCGGTGGCGAACCGTCTCTGCTTTGACTCGAGCGACATGCTCAGCAGCCCCGGGGCGCCGCCGTCCGCGAGCGCGCCGACGCCTGCAGCGAAGCCAGCTGTGCCGACGGCCGACGTGAAGGACCGTGCAGCCGGCCTGCTCGCCCGCCTCCGCGCCATACAGGACCTCTCCTCGCGCCACCTCGACAGCGCTGCTGACCCAAACGAGATGGTCGCCTCCTCCTGGACCTTCCACTCTGCCGCCGCCCCGCAGGTTGTCGCATCCGCGTCGTCTGGCCGCAGCAGAGGGGACCGGGAGGAGGTCGAGGACGGCGAGGCCGACGAAGCTGCCGCGCAGGATCAGGTGCGCGTCGTCGACGACACGGCCTCGGTCGCCGCCGTCACGGTGCGAGCCCCCTCGGCGCCGGTGCCGGAGCGCCAGGGCACGCCCTTGCCGTGGCCGCGCTCGCTGCGGCTGAACGAGGCGCACACGCGGCCCGCCCCGCGGCTGCCGCTGCCGGACGAGCGGCCCGTGGCGAAGCGCTGGGACAGCACGCAGCACCAGCTACCCACTGCCGCAGCTGCGCCGGTAGCAGGAGGAGGTGGTTGCGGCTACAGCGCGGCGAGCAGTACCTCGCTGCGCCTCATGGACCCACGCCTGATCCCCTCCTCGGTCGTCGACCGCTACACATCCACACAGACGACCGACACGACGGAGGACAGCGACTTTGCACAGCGGCGCGCGGCGGCGCCGGAGACAGCAGAGGCTGGTGGTGCTGCTGCCGCCGAGAACGGACGGTACGTGTATGACCCCGTATTGCGCTGCTTCCTGGACCTGGAGGAGAATGACTTTTTGGAAGACATCAGCTTCTGAGAAGCAGAAAAAAAAAAGAAAGAAATGTGTGCTTGCAATGTTAACCGTCTATACGGAATAGATTTAATACAGTTAGATATATACACTTGCTGAATAGATAGAACAGAGCAACAATTGTATATATATTCAAGCTTGCAAATACCACACACACACACACACACACACAACTAACT
>AUXN01000479.1:0-11092 GCA_000482125.1 Strigomonas galati
GAAAAACGATAAAGGAAAACAACTACGTAGAAAGGAAAAGAAATAAAAAATCGCACGTTGAGAGTTAGGGAGAAGCGTAGGAGATTATATGGCAACAAGAAACAGTGATCACTTTTCTTTTCTTTTTTTCGGCACTATTTATGCTCTTTAACTTTGCTTCTATTCCATTGTATTATTATTACAATTTTTTTTTAGTTTAATGCAGCTCCAAAGGAGAGGATTGAGTGGTGGTGCTCTCACACGCATATTTATACACATAATACAAAAGCATTGAAAAAAAAAAAAGTAAGAAAAGACAAAAAAAAAAATAAATGAAAGCAACGACATTCAATATACATGTGAAATGACAAGCGTATAAATAAATATATGATTTGTAGGTTATTTTTTTTTTTTGTTGTGTGTACTCTACAATTTGATCAGCCGCTGAATCTCTGTACGGCAGATGGGGCACCGGTTCGTGCCGAGACGCAGCTGCCCTGCACACTCGTAGCACGTGCACATATGCCGGCACGGCAGGATGGTGGTATCTTTCGGGCTAAACATGCAGATGACACACATCTCGTTCTCTTCGTTCTCCTCACCCGACACGTCGTCGGCGGCCAAGTCGAACACATCGTTCAGCTCGTACACCTGCCGGCCGATCTGCAGGAACTGCTTCAGCAGCTTGCAGCTGAGCGCCGGCACCTCGCCCTCGCCGTTCCAGGAGAGCAGCCCCTCCGGCACGTCCAGGAAAGCGAAGAGCGTCGCCGGGCTCGCCCGCTTGCCGGACGGGAGCTGCTCCGGCGCCATCTCCACCACGATGGCCAGCGGCGCCGCCTGCAGCGTGCCGCCCTCGTCCGAGACGGCGGCAGAGAGCAGCTTGCCCACGAGCGGCTCCACCGTCGTGAGCACGCGCAGGTGGTCCTCCGCCACCGGCAGCCGGCGCACCTCGTGCACGACGAAGGGGTGCTGGCTCCTGGGCGCCTGCGAGAGCCGGATGCCGGTGCCGCGGATGTACTTGATGTGCACGCCGGCGAGGACCTGCAGGCGCTGGATCGGCTGCGTGAAGGTGACCTGGTACTCTAAGGTGAAGCGAGGCTCTCCGCCGGACTTGGCCGTCAGCGCGAACTTTTGGTTCTTGGGCACAGAGCACGAGAGGTCGTACGTCTCGGTGTGCTCGACGAGGTTCGCGTCGTCGTCGTAGTTTTGCTCTACGTCGTATATAAAAGGCCCTTTGATGCGGTCTCCTGTGAACAAGATTCTAGGTTTGCCGAAGACTAGATAAAAGCCGCGGGGACGGCCTGTGGAGGTGTCCTCTTGAGGCTTGGCGCTGGAACCTCCCATGAGACTAAAGATATCGACGTGTGTGCGTGTGCACACACAAAGTGTAGAAGACTATGTTACGTTGAACTAGAGATGCAGAATGGAAGGATTGTAAAAGCTAAATTTTGATTTTATTTTATTAATACTGGTCCTGTTCACATTACATTGTATAAGTACACACAGAAAGAAAAGTATTTTATTGTAGCTGGCACGAGCATACATACATGCAAGACTTTTTTTTTTTTTTTTCAGTACAAGAGACAGAGAATAAGGTTACATCTAAAAAAAAAAATAAAAAAAATATATATGTACTTGATACAGCAATCTCTATTGAGAAAAAAATTTACATTACAACAGAGAAGATTAACCATCACTTCCTTTCTTTATTATTATTATTATTATTATTATTATTATTTTATTGCTTTTTCAGGGAAGCCTTCAAGAGCGCTTGTTTGTACTGCTCCGGGACTTGGAGGTCATCGAGCTCGGCTAACTTGCGCTGGCGCACCGCCTCCATCGCGGCGTAGCGCTCGCGTTCCTCCCGCTTCATGCGGTTGCCGTCCTCGACCTCCGTGTGGCGCTCGAGCCGGCGGCGCTCCTCGACCTCCATCATCTGCTTGAGCAGCGCTAGCGAGTTCTCGTCCTGCATCTGCCGCCGCTGAGCCTGGTTTTCTAACTCCTGCTCGTGGGCGACCTTCTGCATCGCGTAGATGCGCTCGAGCTCCTCCTGGTCCTGCGCTTTCTCGTCCTGCTTCATGCGCTCGCGCTCCGCGATCTGGGCATCGCGCGCGCGGCGGATGTCCTCCTGGACCTGCTGGTTGCGTTCGGAGGACTCCTTCGCCTTCTTCTTCTGCTCGCGGTCGTGGGCCTCCTGCGCGCGGCGGGCACGGATCTCGTCCATCTCAGCTCGCTTGTCCTGCGCGCGCTGCTGTGTCGACCGCAGCCGCGCAATCTCGCGCTCCTTCTCCTGCTGCACCCGCTGCTTCTCCTCCTCGAGCGCCTGCTCCTTCTCCTCGCGCTGCTTGATGTACTCGGCCATCTTGCGGTCCTCCGCAAGCTCCATCTCCTTCTGCTGGTTCTTGAGCGCGATCTGCTCCGCGTTGGCGATGGCGGCGTCCTCCATCAGGCGGCGCGCGGCCTGCTGGCGGCGCAGCTTCTCCGCCTGCTCCTCCTCGCGCAGGCGGGCGATGTGGCGGGTCATGGCCTCCTGCTCCTGCTGGTGGCGCTCCAGCTTGCGCACGCGCTCAATCTCGCGCTCCTTCAGCTGGTCCTTGATTGTCTCCGCGTTGCGGTGCTGCTCCTCCAGGCGGCGGCGCTCGCGCTCCGCGTAGACCTGCTGAGCCTTGCGCTCCTCTTCCAGCATGAGCTCGTCCATGCGGCGGTCGTAGTCCTTCTCGTTCTGCTTCAGCTTCTCGCGTTCCGCCTGCTGCGCCTCGCGCGTGGCCACGCACTTGGCCTCGAGGATCACCTTGTTCATCGCCTTCACCTCGTCGTAGTTCTCGTCCAGCTTGTTGCGCGCGTTCTCGAGCTGCGTGCGCATCTCCTGCTCGCGCTCTACCTCCTCGGCCGTCTTGGGGGCGATGCCTTGGCGCTTCCTAGCCTCGTCGAACTCCATCATCTGGCGGATCTTGTCGTCACCCTTGGCGGTGTGGCTCTTGGTGGAGCCCTTCATGGAGGCGCTGGCGCCCAGCGTGCCGCCGAGCTGCCCGTTGATGAGCTGCGAGATGATGTCGAGCTCCGTCTGTGTGAGGATAGTCGAGTCCGTCGGGGCCTTGCGCTCGTTCAGCTGCTTGCGAAGCTGGCCATCTGTCTGGCCAGGCTTGCGCGGAGGGAACAAACTCGGAGTCTTGCCGGAAAAAAGAGACATTGATAACTACCTTCAAACTGGAGTTATGATTTTGGATTTCTAAAGCGTCATACAGAAAGAGAAAAGGGGAAAGTGAAGAAGGAAAAAGCGATATATACACAAAAGTTTACATGTATGTAGCGAAGAGCAGATTAACCCGAAAAGCAATATCAGTACGACGGGCTGCTTTATAAAGCAGTAATACTCAATTAAATAATATCGAAAAGAAACAAGAAAAAAAAAAAAGAAATCACAGCAATGACAAACAACAATGATGCAAGTTAAAATAAATAAAAGATCAAGCAATGAAAGCAAAATAAAGTGTTCAGACAAAAGTGGAAAGCAAGAAAAAAAAAAAGAAATGAAGGAAAGAGTATATATACCTTTAAAAGAAAAGAAAAATGTATTGAAGCAAGTGCATTGTACATATCTATTTTTTTAAGTTTGCTTGTTTTGGTTATGTACGTTCATATGGTTTCGGATTTTAGTTATCAGTTGTTCCTTGCCTCCGAGGAGCGAAGCACTGTGGACAGGCTGATCATGGAAACAATCTTGGCACGACACATGGGACAGGTAAGCGTCCCCTTGGACGGCCGAAGCTTGTTGCTGCATGCCTCGCACGAGCACGTGTGATGACAGGGAAGGAAGGTGACCGTAGGGCGCGCAGAGAGGCACATGAAGCAGAGGGACTCGTCCTCCTCGTTGGTAGAGGCGTCGCCGGAAGGGGCGCCAGGCGCCCTGTCTCCCTCCTCACCGTCGCCGTTGGGATCGGCTGACTGCAGCAAGGGGCGCGTCTCTTCCCGTGCGCGTGCCTCGGCGCGCTCACGACGCAGCTCACGCCACGCCGTGAAGCCGTTCCAGGCACTGAGGCCGCAGAGGAGTAGAAACGCCGCCACGAACATCCCTAAGCCAATGAAGCACAGCGTCTTCTCTACCAGTCGCGTCGTTTCTTTGATTTCGTCCCTTGTCTCGCACGTCTGGAGCACCTCCTCATTCTTACACGCCTCTAACGGCGACTGGCACGTCAGCTGCGAGGCGCAGAACACGCACCAGTGCCGCATCACGCAGCCGGAGCACCCGTCCACGCTGTGGTGGCAGAGGTCGTCGCACGTCTGGGAGGACGACGATATCCTCGCGTTGCTGGGACAGTTCCAGCTGCGGAACTCGGTGAGACACTGCGACCCGAAGGGGAAGGAGCAGCACCACACGCAGCCGCCCCCTTTCATACACTCGTCGTGGTATAGCTTCCCTTCGCAGCTCCCCCCGCTCACGTCGAGCGCGGCGGAGGTCGCGGGAAGGGCTAACAGAATAACTACAAGAAGCGGGAGAAGAGTTATCACCCGCATGTTTTTTTTTTTTTTTTAGAATTTTTTTTCAAGGTCAGAATAGTATACACACTTACTTTTTGAAAAGAAAGTAACTACAAAAGAAGACCAGAGAAAGGAGAAGGAAGAAAGAAAGAAAAAAAAAGCATGTGTATGTATCATCATCACGATGTTGTTGTTGTCGAAGAGCAATGAATGAAAGGGAAACAGAAACCCATTTCAAATAAAAAAAGGTTGCCTTTTAAAGTTCCTCCCTCAAAAGAAATAATAGTTGCCTTTTTTTTTTCTTTTTTATAATGCGATTTACTCCAGAGATGTATACTGAGTATTATATGAAAAAAAAAAAGTTTAAAACAAGGTATTGCATCATCTTATAAAAATACAATGTAGTTACAAAAAAACAATCTAAATTCGATACCTTCTAAAGTGTATTGAAGTATTTTTCTTTTTTTTTTCCTTTTTCATTTCTTCAGTCTTTTTTTTTTTTTTTTCAAGTATTTTTTTTTTTAAATAATAAATTAAATAAATAAATAAATAAATTAATAAAGTAAAAGCGAGGGACTCAGCATGGAACATCACAAAACAAGCATACAAGACACGGCAAAAGAAAAAAAAAAAAGAAAAAAAGGGAAAAGGAAAAGGAAAAGGAAATAGAAAGAAGAAAGCCATTCTTATTTTCCTTCCTTCTGCTGCATATGAAATGAATTACACAGCGAAACTGAAACAAACAAACAAACAAACAAAATGCGAGCACTGTTATCTAGTAATTATTTTAGTTTTTTTTTTCTTTTGGGTTTAGCAGCATCCCTTCTTCTTTTCCGGGTTGTTTTGTCCCTCTAAGTTGACACTTCCTTCACGGGGGTTGACCTGGTTGTTGCCGTTGCGGCTCTTCATATCCTCGAAGATGGACTTGGTGATCTGCTGAAACGCCTGCTGCACATTCTCCTTCTCCTTGGCACTGGTTTCTATGAAGGACATGTTGTGCTGCTTCGCCCACGCAATGGCCTCCTCGTTGGTCACCTGGCGGCTGTCCCGCGCCTCGTCGCTCTTGCAGCCTATGAGGAGGCACGGGATGCCGGGGAGGGCCTGCTGCTTCACGCGCTCGACCCACTGCTCAAGGTGCTGGAAGGAGGGGCGGTGCGTGAGGTCGAAGCACAGCATGACGCCGTTTGCGCCGCGGTAGAAGGCGGTGGCGACGGACTGGAAGCGCTCCTGACCGGCCGTGTCCCAGATCTGCAGGCGCACACGCTTGTCCATGTACTGCATCTGGTGCATGCGGAAGTCGATGGCGATGGTGGAGGCGTAGTCCTTGTAGAACACATCCTCGGAGAGACGCACCGTGAGCGAGGACTTGCCGACACCACTATCACCAATGACGATGATCTTGAAGATGTAGTCGCAGTCACCTCCGGGGGTTGCGGGTGCTTTGGCCATCTTGGAAGCGGTAGTGTGGGTGGGTAGAGCTGTATTTGATTTTTTAAGAACGCCAAAAGAAACAATGAAATTTTCAAAATGATGAAATCTAAAAAAAAAAAAGACCTTTTTTATTTTTTTTCTTACTTTCTTCGTCTATAGATATAACTTTAGTACAGAAAACAAAATTGTGTTGAACGAGTGTGGATATGTTCTTTGCTTTGTAAACATCTGCTGCTAGAAAAATAGACATTAATAATACTAACCATATGGTCCGAAGAGCTTCATTGACATTTGCTCTTATGCTCTCGAATACATACATATTCATCTCTTCTTGTTATTTTTTTTTTGTTACATTTACTCTTGTATATAGTTGAAAAAGCAATACAGCACAATTCGATTGATGTAGAGGAGAGTAATCAGCCGATTACAACCATTAAGAACAAAAAATGAAAGAAAGAAAAAATATAGAAAAGTTCCAACAGATATACCTTACAACACATTTTTCCTTTTCCAATTTCAAAGACCAACAATTAATAGTCCTCTTGAACAAACATTTGTTTCTACCATTCAAAGTTGTTCCATCCATTATTTCCTCCCTTTTTTTTTTCCAATTTCAAACTATTTTATTACATTTTTTTTTTTTAAATTTAGTTACTTGCTCACCTTAATTTTTACTCTCATTGTATTTTTTTTTGCTACCTAACAACACTTCTTTTTGTTGTTATCGTTATTCTCTGCTACTGTTTGCCCCGACAAGGTCCTAACCGGGCGGTTAGAGCTGTTAGGTGCCGCGCAGTTGCTCACGTAGGTCGCGAGCTGCTGGAAGGCGGAGGACACGTTTGTGTTCTCCTTGGCACTAGTTTCTATGTAGCACAGGCACTTGTGCCGCCGCGCCCACCCGTCGCCCTCGCTACGCGACACCTGCCGGTTACTGCCGAGCAGGTTCCCCTCGCCGCCCTCATCCACGTCGGACTGCACGAGATCTAGCTTGCAGCCGACGAGCAGCAGCGGGGGGATGGTCGTACAGTGCCGCTCCAGCAGCTCGTACCACGTGTCTAGATCCTCGAAGGAGGGGCGGTTCGTCAGGTCGAAGCAGAGCAGCGCGCCCTGGCAGTTGCGGTAGAAGGCGGTCGTGAGCGTCACGAAGTGGTCCTGGCCGGAGGTGTCCCACACCTGCAGGCGCACGGTGCGGGGCACCTTGTCCAGCGTCTTGCAGGACGTGTACTTGAAGTCCATCCCCAGCGTCGGCACTATATCCGGGTAGAAGGCATCGTCACAGAAACGGGACGTGATGTTACTCTTGCCCACACTGACGCTGCCGATCACGATAATTTTGTACGCCAAATCGTCTTCCATGGCTGCTGTACCGTTGTAAAGAGAGAAAGAGAGAATGAATAAATAAATAGAATTATATAGATGGGTGTGTTTATCCTAACTTTAAAAAGGAGAATAATAAGAATAATAAAACAGTAATCGTAATAGTAATATATATGTGGAGGTACTTTTTAATGTGGTTTTCTTGTCTGACGACGCTACTCGAGTGAAGAAAGGGAGAGACAGAGAGGAAACAAAATAATAATAATAATAGCAATAAGGATTATATGAACCATTTTTAATGGAGAAGAAGGTGTCGGCACACATGGATTTGTTTCACTTTTTCTCCGTTTTCGTTTTGTTTATTACTGGTGGTTGATCCATGCATCTATGTGCAAGAGTATAAGTATTATAACAGTTTTTATGAAGGTCTATATACGCAAAAATATGTTTTTTTTTTCTTCCTTTTGGTACACTTCTGTTCTATCTACTTGTACCAGTTTGGATGCGCCTCCTCCAGTTGCTCGCGAAGGCAGCGCATTCGCGGCACCCGATACGGAGGTTCCGTCAGTATCCCCAGCAGGATGGAAGCAATACCACCCAGCATGGCGAACACAAAAACGATGAAGACGACAACGCGCACGGGAACAAACTTATCAATGACGTACGTGTCTGCTGGTAGCCGCCGCTCCCGGTACATGGAGGGCACGAGGTACACCTCAGGCTTCGCACGCTGCGGGGACGTGAGGATACACCCGTACACGATAAAGGGCAAACAGATGCAGCCGATGGCAATGAACACAGCAAAGCGAGGCATGAAGTAGCCCCCAAGCAGGGCCCCCACCACGGCCACTCCTATCGTCAGCAAGACCGCGAAGTTGCCTGCTCCTACACCTAGAATCATTGTATTGTATTGTATTGTATTTTCTATAATCTATGGTCGTACCGAGACGACGAAAAAGTGGTAATGGATCTAAAAAAATGTAATCCTTTCTTAAAAAAAAAATTGGAAGGAAGGCTTCTTCTTCTTCTTTCTTTTTTTTTTTTGAATGTCTAAACACAAATACATAAATTAATAAATGAAGAGAAGAGTGGAGAAAAAATGCAATACAAAAATTTGTACACATATGCAGTGATAATAAAAGTGAAAGTTTTCTTTTTTTTTTCGTTTTGTCGACAATGCGCCGCTCTTTCGGAAAACAAGAAATCATGGCACGGAGTGTGTGCGGTTACAATTGATACAAAATAAATATACGTATTGATCTAAATACAGTCTTTACATGAAGAGAGGTATAGTTACATTGAAACAAGTAAAAATCAAAATAAACTAATAATAATAAAAAAAAGAGAAACAGCTTTTCTTACAGAATTTTCAAGCAACATTGCAGTGTAAAATGATAGCACGGAAAAGGAAAAATAATTAAACAAACAAACAAAAAAAAGCAATTATTACATTAATGAAAGAAGAGGGGAAAAAAAAAGAAAATAAAAAAGGATAGCTCTGCGTAAATGAAACAAGAGTGACTAATTCCTTTTACACGTTCAACCATTTTCTTTTTCTTTCTCTATATTTTCCTTTCGATCTGTACAAGTTTTTTTTTTTTTTTTTGTAATTCGCTTCTTTACTTTTCTTTACTTTTTCTTTTCCCTTTGCAGTTGTTTTGGTGTCAAGCAATAAGTCTTCTTTACTCGCACCGGTTCCAGTACTTGTAATAGTCTTCGTCAATCGCGTTGGTGTAGAGGTTATCTAATTGCTGCTTCCGGGTCTGGGACGCCTGGGCCTGCGTCTTGTGCTCGTTGGCCAGCGCCACGCGCTCGGACTGGCGCTCGCGCTCCCGCTGCCTATCAAGGGCCTCGGCCATACGGATCTGCATGTTCTCCTGCTGCGCCCACTGCTTCTCCTCCTCCACCTCGAGGAGGCGGCGGCGGCGCAGCTGCTGCAGCTGGTCGTTCTGCTCCGCGCGGATCTTCGCCATCTGGTCGGCCGAGAGGCCCTTGAAGCGCTCCGACTTGACCTTGTCGCCCAACGCCAGCGAGCGCGTCGTCTCGCGCTCGTTCAGGAAGTCTCCGTTTGTCTGGTACGCGATCTCCTCTAGTCCTAGGCGCGTGTCCTCCTCCTTGGCGCGGATGGCCTCCTTGCGCTGCTGCTCGGCGAGCGCCTTGTTGAAGGCGGCGTTGTTCTTCTCTATGAGGCGGCGCTGCTGGGCCATGTTCTGCTCGATGAGGTACGTGCGGTAGTTCGTCTCCTCGTTGCGCTCGTCGTAGGCGCGCTCCGCCTCACGCTCCATCCACTTCTTGGCTAGCTTCTCCTCTATCTGCTGCTGCGCCCAGTCCCGCTGCTGCTGCTGCTGGGCGGCGCGGCGGTTCGTGTAGTCCAGGTCCTCGCCCTCAAACTTTTGCAGGGAGGACGGGCCGTTGCGAGGGTCGTCGTCGCCGACACGCGCGGGCAGCTCCTTCTTCTTGCCCTCCTCGTCGTTGAGGTCGTACTCGCGGCGGAGGTCCTTACGCTGGAAGGTCTGACGGTAGTCCTCGAGCTCCTTCTCACGCGCGGCGCGCACCTCGTTCACCTCCTGCTGCAGCGCACACGCGTGGCGGTCCATGAGGAGGGCCTGCCTATCGTAGTAGTCGTCGCGCTCCTTCTCGAGACGGCGCAGGGCCTCCTTCTCGCGCACCTGCTCGTCTAAGGCCTGACGGTCAATGCCCATGTGGCGGACCTTCGGGTCCTTCAGCCGCTCCGCGCGCTGCATCATGAAGAGCTGCTTCTTCGATTTGGTGTCGAGCTGCGAGGCGTCGCCGGTGGTGCTGTTGGTGGCCTGCATGTTTAACTGAATATATAATAATGTGTAGATTGGTATAAAAAATATTATATGTTCTCCTGCTTTTTTTTTTTCCTATTATGAAAAAGAAGGTAGTGAAAATATAGAGAAGAGGGAATATATAGAGAAACAAACAATATATACTATTTGCGCATAGATGATGACAATAATCGTTATGAAGACGACCAGAAAGGTCAGTAAACAAATCAATATACTGCAAGTACACGGGCTTGGTGAGGGTTATTATTGCTTTTTCTGTGAGAGTCAATGTATCGGAGGTCCATTCAAAAGGCGTGCTCTTCCCCATACAATCAAACGTCAATTATACATTTTTTTTTGTGCTTTTTTTTTTTTCTTTCTTCTCTTTCTTCTCCACGTATTCAAGTCTATTGGATAGGCTTAAATACGTGCGAAGGAGAGGGCGCGGAGCAGCGAAAGCAAAACTGGCGTGTACTTCGGTTAATGCCTTTGCACTGCGTGCACGTCCAGAGGGTCACCTCTTGCCCTGGCAGCGGCGGTGGCGTGGGCTTCGGCTCTTGGCAGCGATGGCAGACAACGTTGTTTCGAAAATTCATTTGCCCACACGGGCACGCCCAGTCGTTGGGGTCCTCGCCGGGAAGGGCCGGCCGACGCACCCCTGGAGGCAGCGGCGGGGCGGGCGCGCCGCACTTGAAGCACTCCCGCTTGGACCTGTAGTTCACCTCGCCGCACGGGCAGAGCCAGTCTCCAGGCGACGCCTCGCGCTGCCGGCCGCGCCTGCCACCGCGGATGCGACGGGCGTAGCATGCACCCGTCACAGAGAGATAGGCCCTCCGCTGCTCCCACAAGGTGCCCGTCTGGCATCTACTCCAGCTGAAGCCAGCGCCTCGCCGCACCAGACAATGAGAGGTGACGAGCCGCTGCATGCAGACCTATCTGTATATATGTGTGTGTGTGTGTGTGTGTGTCAAAAATGTATTCTTTTAATTATTATTATTCACTCGCTTGTAAAGCCTACGCAAGCATGTGAACTGCAATTTGCTAAAGAAAAAAAAAAATAGAAATAAAAAGAAAGGTAGGTAGAAGAAGACAAC
>AUXN01000480.1:0-11092 GCA_000482125.1 Strigomonas galati
ACGCGGGGGCGCTGATGACGACCTTCTTGGCACCGCCCTTAAGGTGGCCCTCCGCCTTCGCCTTGTCCGTGAACAGGCCGGTGGACTCAATGACGTAGTCCACGCCGAGCTTGCCCCAGGGGAGGTCAGCGGGGTTGCGCTGAGCCTTCACGCACAGGATGCGGTGGCCGTTCACCACGAGCACATCCGGCTTCTTCACGGACGGGCTGCTCTTGGCGACCTCGACCTTGTAGGACGGCTTGCCGTGCACGGTATCGTAGCGCATCTGGTACGAGAAGTACTCGGCATCAGTGCTCATGTCCACGACCGCGACGACATCAATCTCGGAGCCGAGGAGCTTCTCCTCGCAGAGGGCCTGGAAGACCATGCGGCCAATGCGGCCGAAACCGTTAATACCGACCTTGATGGGAGCCATGTTGGTGGGGAAGGGTTGATGAAGGGAAAGATTGGGTTTGAAAAAAGAAAGACGTTAAAACTTTCGTCAAAAAAAAAAAAACAGGAATGAGAAGGAAGGCGGAGAATGATACAAGTTTCGATAGAGTGTTTTTATTAAATATTACGGAAAACGTGTACACGTTGGAAGAAACAATAGAATAGAAGAGAAAAGTAGCTGTGTTGTAGAATATATTTTATATATACTGATAACAATAGGATAAAGAGCACATGCATTAATTCAGGTTTCCGTTATATATATTGTTTATTACTTGTTTGGTTTTGCACATAGTAGGGGGCTTAAACCAGTGATACGGAGGACGAGGGGAAAGGCAGATAGGTGTAGTGGCACATACAGAGGAACTACACAACAACAAAGCCGCTGCCGCCGCAATTGACACTCCTTCTTTAGGACAGGTGAGCGAATGCGTGATCAAACGTATCCTTTCCTCCCTTGAGCACAGCCCGCTTGTAGGCCATTTCCTGTGGGTAGAAGGCGTCACGCACCCACGTGCCCATGACGGCGTGCACGTAGCTGCCACGGCAGGTCTGGTACGCTTGGTTCTCTAGGATGACCGCGCGGCCGACGAAGAGCGGGCTCACCGTGCCGAACTCCTCCGTGACGGCAAGGCACTCCTTCGTGATCTCACGGCACGGCCGGATGATGCCCTTCGCGAGATCGTAGCCGCCGCTCGGGCCGCTCTTGGCGGAGCTATCGTCTTGCACTTTGGTGTGGTTAAACACCTTCGTGGCCCATGCGGCCTCCTCCGCGGAGCTGGTCATAATCGTGTCCTTGCCGTACTTGCCGAGCCCGCTGTGCACGTCCACAAACACGGCCTTCTTGACGCCGGCGCTGTGCTTCTTGAGAGCCTCGCGCAGCAGCGTCACGCTCTTCTGCTCCTTGTCGCCGCCGTAGTAGATGCCCTCTGGGTGGTGGTACTGGCCGGTCACGAAGGCGCGCTTCAGCTTGGCGGAGCCGTGCTTGAGCAGCTGGCGAGCCGAGCGCACGAAGATCATGTAGCGGTCGATAAAGTGGGGCGACTTGCGAGGGGCGAGGAGGTCCTGCAGCTGGCCGTACAGAGCGATGTTGGGGTCACGCTGCTTCACCTCGGTCCACTCTTGCGCGGTCAGGTAGTTGCGGTTGAGATCTACGTTGTTCTCGTTGAAGCGGCGGTTGTGTGCCATCCCGTACGGGTTCACTGCGTGCACAAAGAGCACGGAGGGCCCGCTCGTCGCGTTCCAGTCGCGCAGGAGCTTATTTTGGATGGCGCTGCCGGTGAAGCCCTCCACGCCGTGGGTGCCGCTGACGTGCACCAGCAGGTGCTCCGGCCGCTTGCCTTTGATGAAGGCGGTGTCCATAAAGTACTGCACGTTGCCCACCGTGAGCACCAAAGCGTGGCCCACCTCCGCCTTGGCCGCAGCAGCGGCCACCAGGAACTTCTCGCGGGCGTCCTGGTAGGTCATGGCGAAGTAGGGCTCCGGGCACGTGTCCAGGTCGGTGTAGTTGCTGCACGTCATGGGCTCCTGCAGGGGTACGAGGTCAATGAAGAGCAGGCCTATGACGATCATGATGAGCGTGCTGAACAGAATCTCTACAAGAGAGACAGTCATTTTGGGGCTCATGGTGTGTGAAGCAACCGATATATTTAAAAGGGTGAAAGAAAAAAAGAAAAAAAAACGACGATGGAACTAGAGTGTACTATGAAGATTGAATATTTAAAAAGCCCCTGATAAAGCACTTTTAGGAGCGGGAAAAGGAAGTTAACTGCAGAAAGGAAAGAGAAAGAGACAAAAGGTCATGCATTCACTAGTCGTTATTTTGTCATCACGAAAATTTGGCGTTTGTATCAGTAAAAGGGGGGAAATAACTAGGTTTTTTTTTTTGTATCTATGGAACAACAAAAAAGCAACCATATTTAAATGCTTCTATTGAATGTACGTGTGCGTGTGTTTGTATAGAATTTTTTTAAGCTTCACAAAAAGGAATTGTATCCCGAAAGCTAAGTGTAATGACATTACTCCGTTTGCACAGATTCGCCGTCTGATTCAGAATCTCCTTTTGCACCTCCTCAATCACATGAAGCAGCTGCACCTCGAGCACGTGGGTGTACTGTTTGTCCTTGCACTTGGCGTTCTTCAGCAGCGCCGCGCACACATGCTCCAGCGCCGCAAAGAGTGGATCCGCGAAGAGGGTATAGAGCATTTGCAGCGACTTGATGAGGATGGTGTAGAAGCCAGTCCGTGCGTGGAGTGGGCACTCCTGCAAGTCGCGCAGGGCGCCGCGCATACGGTGCACCTCTAACAGCATGCGCACCTCCATGTAGAGCTCGACGGGACGGCGGTCGTCCACCGTCACGCGACAGAGTGCGGCGTCCAGGATAGCCTCTGCATAGCGGCTCGTGGCGCTCTCCTTGGCTCCCACCGCAATAAGAGCGAGGAGCGGTCGGTCCTCCGGTCTAAATTCCATGAGAAACTGTTTAGGAAGCGGAATATCGATGTGCTTTGACATGGCACTAGTCTCTTTTTCTATATGTAAATGTGTATGTGATGGTCTAGAGGGCAGACAGACTGTCTCTATCAATATATATTTAGTACTGCCTAATGATGAAGAGCAAGTTGAAATTGCAAGAAATAAAGGCAGAAGGAAAGAAAAGAAGATATAAATAACAATGTCAGCAAGGCCGAAATAGGGAACTGTATCAATGTTTACATTTCAAGACAACTGGTAGCAACACGCGTAAGAAACGGGGAAACGAGAATAATTAGCACGCAATTTGAAAAGCACAACGCACATTTTTTTTTTTTTTGATGTAACAATAGAAACTATAAAGCAAATCTACGTGGACGCAAAACAAGTTCGCAACTAGCGTCGCTTCTTTCCCTTCAACTCTTCGATCATCTTCCACGCCGGATGGGCCCGCCGTTGGGTCTCCTTCAGCGCCTCGTCCCCGCCGGCGGTGGCGGCTACGTCGAGCTCCAGCGCCATCGTAAAGTCCTGGAGCGCTTGCGCCACCTTGCCGTCCTGCGCGTAGCAGTTACCTCGACTCATGTAGGCGCTGACGCTGCGCGCCGACCGCGGCGCCTCCTCGATGACCGCCGTCAGCTGCACGATCGCCCTGGCAAAGTCGCCCGCCTTCTCGTAGCTGACGCCCTTGTTGTAGAGGGCGTGGGCGTTGTGCGGGTCCTCGGCGAGGACGGCGTCGTAGTCCTTGATGGCCTCCTGGTAGCGGCCCAGCCGCGCGAGGCAGTAGGCGCGGTTGTTGAGCGCCTTGAGGCGCCCCTCCGGGCAGCGCAGCAGCACTTCCGTGTAGTCCTGTATTGCTTCCTCAAAGCGGTCCAGCTTCCGCAGTGCGTAGGCGCGGTTGTTGTAAATGTAGCTGGCGCTCGGCTGCAGGTGGAGCGCCATGCTGTAGTCCTTCACGGCCTCCTCCATGTGGTTCATGTTGCGATATGTGTAGCCGCGGTTGTGTAAAAAGACGGGGTTTCGCGGCTGCAGCGCGGCCGCGGTCGTGAAGTCCTCCAGGGCGCCCTCGTACTGCTGCAGCTGGTCCCGCAGCAGCCCGCGGCAGTTGTAGGAGTAGATCATGTCCACGCCACGGCGGATCGCCTCTGTGTAGTCTCGCAAAGCGTCGTCATAGAGCCCTAACTTCTCCTCCGCGGCGGCGCGGTTGTGGTAGGCGTTGGCGTTATTCTTGTCGATGCGGAGCGCACTCGTGTAGTCGCCCACAGCCTCGGCCGGCTGGTCCGTGAGGTCATAGCAGAAGGCACGGTTGTAGTAGGATTTGAAGTGGTTGGGGTTGACGGCGATCGCGCTGGAGTAGTCTTTGATGGCAGCGCGCATGTTGCCCATCTTGCGGTACGTCAGGCCGCGGTTGTGGTAGAAGTCTGCGTTGCTGTCCTGGAGATCGATAGCGGTCGTGAACATGTGGATCGCCTTGGTGTGCTCGCCGAGACGGTCCCACACGATGCCGACGTTGTAATACGCATAGGCGTTGTCCGGCTCGAGTTGGATGGCCTGCTCATAGTCGTGCACCGCGTTCTGGTACTCCGTCAGCTTATCGTAGCAAAAGCCACGATTGAAGTGGGCGCGGAAGTGGCGAGGGTCAATCTCGATCGCCTTGGTGTACATTTCGATCGCCTGGCGCAGCTCACCGCGCTTACGGTGGTAGACGCCGCGCTGGTAGTAGAGGTCCACCTGGCTCTGGCGCGGCGAGCCCTCAGATCCGCAGCTGCTGGCCGCATCGTCGATGCTGTGAAAAGAAGCGGAGAGAGCTGTCGTGCAGTCCTCCATCGCTCCCATCCCCTCCGCGTCCTCCAGGTGTCGAGGGCCATCATCCTCGCCGGCGATGCCCGCCCCCACCTCCACGTGATCCAGTGCGCGGGCTCGCAGCATCAGCTCGAGCTCCTGTTGCTGCAGTTGTTGCTGATGTTGCTGCTTCTGCTTTAGACGCTCCACTCTAGTGCCGCTCGCCTCACTGTCACGGTCGGGTGATATTTTTTCGACGAGCACGAGCCGCTCCCCTTTTTGCCGCGCATTGGCGAACCGACTGCGCGTCTTGCGGTTCAGCAGGTAGTGAGATGGATGCAGGTGTGCATGAGTCACAGGCGCCCGCACATCACACTCGAAGGCGCGCTCATAGTCGGACACGGCCGCCCCAAAGTCACCCAGCATGCCCTTGCAGGATGCCCTCGCGTAGGCCGCCCGCGCGTGGCGAGGCTGCATTTCTAAGCACTTGTCAAAGTCGTGGATTGCCTCCTCCACCTTGTGCAGCTCCTCAAAGCACAGGCCGCGGTAGAAATAGATGTTCGCGGCGGTAGGGCCAAAATTGCTCACCTGTGTCAAATACGCCGTTAGGTCACGAATGGCCAAGGCAAAGTTGCCCATCTGCAGCTGCGCCCGTGCGCGCTGGACGAGCGCATCCCCGTTACGCGGGTTCTTGTCTAATACACGGGTCGTCACGGCAACGACCTCCTCTAGCGACACAGAAGGTGTATAGTGTTCATGCGGCGGCATGGTCGAACTGCTCACAGCAGTCATTGCCGCTGAAGTGTGTACGGCTACCTCCTTCTAAAATAACAAGAAAAAAAATAATAGGGAGAGAAAAAGGGTGGGAATAGGAAGAGTAAATAAAGACAAAGCAGAGTCGAAAAGAAGTCGAAACAATGAGAGCATATGTTATGCAACTAGTCACGCAAAAGCAGTATTTTTTTTTTTTAATTGTAGTGAACAAACGCACATTACACATGAATGTGCTTTCTTTTATGAGCTTTAATTCTTGTACACCTCCTGCCTCTTGTTGTTGCTGCTGTTTATGTGGGCACCGCCGGGCTGATTCCGGCAATATCAATGCGTCGCGAGTCCACCTCCGTCTTCCCGCCCACCTTATCTATCACCTGCGTATCCGTCGTGATGTTCTTGTTGAAGCTAATGGCTGTAACGGCCTGTCCTCGGATAAAAAGGGTCGTGGTGTAGCACTCGCGCTTCTCCACGCCGACACTGTCGCGCGAGCGCTTCCGTGTCGTACGCACGCGCTCAGCATCGGAAAATACCATGTTGTTTTTCCCATCTAAAGAAAGCAGTCGGCCCGTCACGCTGCTGCCGTCGTCTAACTCTACCGTGATTCTGCAACCTAAATAGTCAATCAAGTTCTTCTTTTCCACCACCAGCAAAGAGGCAAGTGTGGCTGCCATGATACAAGTAGTCACTTGAAACAAGTAAAGGATCCTGAATATAAAAAGAGAAAGGAAATGGAGAAGAAAGAAGCAAGTATAAGTAAAAGGCACTAGGATACATACTACAAACCAAACAATGTTATGTGACACAATGGAGCGATTTAGTACTAGCAATATTTTCATTATGATTGTCGCAAGGATAACAGGAAGGCAAATATATAGAAATGTATATTTATGGGTACAAGCATATATAATATGTGACACTGACGCTCTTTGGAGGTCGGTATGGACATCAACTATCCGTGGAAGGAGGGAAGAACATCCAATAAGCAACAGGAAGGAAAAAAACAATTAGCTTAAATCATGCAAACAACGGTGTGAAAACAGAACAAAAAAAAGATGAAGGGAAATTAAGGGAACAAGCAAATAGAGTGTTATCCTTCGTATATGTATATACTTCGTAATAAATATAATGTTACTTCTTAACAACGTCAAGAAGTACAGAAAAAAAAAAAGTGTAAGTGTGTAAAGACAGAAAAGGAAAGGTATGAATGGCGCAAAGGAGAGAAAGGGAAAAAAAAAAAGTAAAAGAAAGTCGTCAAATGAAGCCATCAGCAAGTTCTCTTTCAAACCTTCGCATCCGCAACACGAAGCGGTTATGCTCCTTCGGCGGCTCCACGTTAAAAATACGTTTGCAAACGGCCTTCCGAATGAGATGCCACTGCAGCCGCGAGAACTGCTCGTGCTTGCCGTATCCCTGTCCTGGAAAGCGCGGTATCTGCGCGTACTCGACTGGTGGGTCACGGCGCAGCGGCCCTGGGCGCCGCCCAGCGAGCGTCTCCATCGGCGTCGGCACCAAGTCCGTCGGCAGCGGCACATCGCGGTTGAGCAGACGCTTGACCCACACCTTGCTGATGTCGTAGTACATGCGGTTGAGAGGCTTGGCTGGGGTGACGCCAATCTCCAGCACGGACGTGGTGTCGCTCGCCAGCTCCCGGTCAATACGAGCACGCCATCCGTCGATAGTGTCAAAGATGGGCACCGAGATGCCGAACTGGGGCCGATAAATGGAGAAGCCAACCTTGATGGTGTCCTCGAACGGCGGCTGCACCTCTGTGGCGCTCATCGGGGGCATGTCTCCTTCTGCGTCCTCCTCGTGCAGCGGGTCATCTTCCGCCGCCGGCTCTTCCTTGTCCTGTGCGTGCAGCACAATATTTCCCGGCGGGGGGTCTGCGGCGGTGGCGGTGGCGGGCGCCACAATGGAAGAATCACCGACGAAGGGGTGGTCGTCCAGCGGGTCCTCATCGTCCTCGTGGTGCACATTCTGCACTTTTGTGTTGTCGGCCGTGCGCCGGAACACGTGACGGGCATAGCAGATGTGTTTGGTGTTGTTCACATCGTCCTCGATGATGTCGTTGAAGTAGCGGCGGCAGCGCGTGAAGCAGGTGTAGCTCAGCGGGTCCATGTTCTGCACATGGGTGCGGATGCCACGCTTCGCGAGAATGCGGCCCGCGTCCTGCAGCGCCTCGCAGGCGGAAAAGTCGAGAAGAGTCATCATGCCGTGGTCAAAGTCGAGAATAAAATCGGTGACCTTGAGAAAGATCTCGCCGTGGTGTCGGTGCAGCAGTTTCATGACCTGGTCCACGAAGGACATGCAGGAGCCGAAAAAGAGCACGCCGCGCAGCCGCACGCGCAGCACCTTCACCTCGGGGAACACTGTATCCTTCTGCACATCCAAAAGGTTGACGACGATCAGCGAGTTGTGCTGGAAGGCAGTGTCGGCCGGCCCCTCTGTCTCCGCCTCCTCTAGCACATGGATGAGGCCGGGCTCGCTGTTTGTCACCTCAATGGAAACGCTACCCACAGACGCCGTCCCACCGCCCTCGCGCGGCGAGTAGTCGTCTAAGCTGTCGGCGGGAGCAAGCGCGCTGCCGGCGGACCCATTATCCTCCCCTGCACATACGCCCGAAGCAGGGCGCGGCGTCGTCGTTGTCTTCGCCTTCTTGTCCACCAACGGGTGGTCCCCGCCGCTGGATGTCACGTTGTAGCTCTGCGACACGTTCTGGTGGAGGGACTCCTCCGTGACGAAGGTGGCGTACGGGGCACTGTTCATGACAGGCGTCATGGACACACGGCCGCGCGCCATGTTCCACATAAAGAAGAGGAGCGCCGCCGCGAAGCCGCACGCGGCCCCGATGGCCAGGTCCTCCACCACTGTGACAACCGTCACGACAATCGCGACGGCCGACTCCTGAAAAGAGATGCGCTGCAGGAAGATCATGGCAAACATGCGCAGGTCGGCCGTCTTGACAGAGACACCAAAGACGACCGCAGAGAGCGCCCCCATCGGGATGATGCGAATCACCGCGAAGAGCGCCAGCGGGATGACCATCATGAGCACGGCGCAGATGAAGCCAGAGAGGCGCCGTGTGCCACTATCGCACTCAATGTTGAGGATGCACGGCCCGTAGACGACGCAGCCCGGCATGCCACTGAAGAAGCCATTCACAATGTGGGCAATCCCGAGCGAAAGGGCCTCGCGCTCAAAGTTGGTGGGCGTCTCCGTCAGCTGGGTGATCTTGTAGTCGCTCATGAAGGACTCAATGCAGGAAATGATGGCTGTGAGGATGGCGGCCACCATCACATCAGCGGTCGCCGTGCCCCAGTCCACGTTCGGCACGTTGGGCGCAGGGAAGTCGCCGTGCAGCTCGTAGAGGTGCCCAATGGTGACCGTCTTCATTTGGAACGCGTACTCCATCACGGTACCGACAACGATTGCCGCGAAGGCGGAAGGAATGATCGTCGTGAAGTAGGGCATGAGCATCATGACGGCAAACGAAACGATGCAAATCACAGCCGTGCAAAAAGCGGTGGTGCCGGTGAGGTACTCGCCCTTCTCGTCCTTAAAGGACGGGATCTGGTGCTGAATCATAGAGATGGCGAGGCCGTTGCAGAACCCAAGCATGAGGGAAGCCGGCAGCAGCCGCACGAGACTGGCCAGCCGAAGGATACCAGGGATTAAAATGAAGCAGCCAGCAATAATAGACACCATGCACACGGCGCCAAAGCCGTGCTTGTCCACGAGGTCGGGGTAGAGCACGACGACCGCACCGGCAATCGCCGTGATTTGGCCAGGACGGCCACCGAAGACGCACGGAATGATGCCGAGGAAGAAGGATGAAAACAGCCCCACGAGTGGCGCGCCGTGCCCCATCAGCGCAAAGGCGATAGAGGGCGCCACCTGCGCCACCGCCAGCGTGATGCCAGAGAATATGTCGACCTTCAGTGACATGAGCGTCCCATCCGTCCAGCACTCCTTTTTCAGAATGCGGAGAATCACATTTTCAGACTTGTCAACAGGTACGTGCTGGTTCGGGTCGTCGGGCCACAGACACGAGAGGTAGCGCAGTATGATATTTTTTCGTTTTCTTCTTAGCTTTTCCTCCTTTTCGGCGCGATCGCGACGCTCTAATTCCTTTGCGATAATGTCTAACTGCCCAGGGGACGACGGGGAGCCGGGCGCTAATTTGGAAGACTCCATTACACTTTAATTCAAATATTTATTACTATTTTCAACAAACAAGGGAGAGGGGGGAAAAAAAATGTATACCTAAGCTACTGTGTGAGTGCACATATTTGTAGAAAGAGACAGAAAGGGAGATAAGACATTATGAATAGAAAGTAGGTGCATTCATACATGTGGATGAAAAAAGTCACACAAAAAAGGAGGACAGCTGCAAAGGTGAGAAAAAAAAAAAGAACCTCTCCTTAGAGAGGGTGTAGCAAAAAAAAAAAAAAAAACTTGATTTAATTACTTTATAGTTATTGTTATGTACTTTTCATGTTAAGCGATCATTTGTTTGTGTTGTTAATAATAATGTATTCTTTAAAAAAGAGGCGAAAAAGGAGAAATGGTAAAGTGGAAAGTGTGCTTTTTCTTCTTCTTTTTCTCTGCTTCTTGGTCATTATTCTTTCTTACGACGCTGCTCCCTTTCGCCGCGGTTACTCTTGTCTTCCTTCTTGCTTTGTAGCTCAAAATCTTCGCGCGGCTTCTTCCTGCGGTCGACTAGGAAGGCCTTACCACTCTCCATGGCAATATCCTCGAGACGTTTCGGCGGCGCCGGCGGGAAGATGGACTTGTTGATCTTGCTCGCCGCCTTCTTCTTCGCCTCTTTCGCGCGCTCCTTCTTGATCTTCTGCACAGCCTTGCGCTTCTCCTTGTTGGGCAGGCTCTTCTTGTACACGGGGATGAAGCGGGACCAGTCCTCGTGCTTCATGTCCTCCCGCTTCGCCAGCTCGCGCTTGATGAGCAGCTGCTTCAGATTGTAGATGGGGTGGATGTTGTTCATGCAGTCCTCGACCACCTTGCGCACGAGCAGGATGCCCTTGGCCGGCCCCATGGCGGCCACCGTCTTACCCTGCACCAGCACATAGCAGCCGGTCAGAATCTCGATCGCCTTGAGGGTTTGCGCCTTGGGGCCTATGAGGCGGTCGCGCCGCTTCACGAAGCGCTGCGTGCTAACACCCTTCATCCCAATGTCGATGATGTCACTAAAAATTTCGGTTTGGAAGATTTTCTGCGCCTGGGCAAGAGGCACGTTACGTGCGAGCAGCTTAATGAAGTCGCGCGCCTTCACGATCGCGTAGGGGTCCCACGTGCGGCGCGTGGTCGCGACCGTCATGCTGCCCTCGAGCAGGTCTAGCTTGCCCACCAGCTGCTGCTGGGCGAGAACCTCCTCCACCGCGGGCCAAATGCTCTTGATGTACGTCTCGAGGTAGTTGGGGAAGAGAGTGCCGAAGGTCGTCTCGTCGACGCAGCAGGCGCCACCGGGCACGTCCTCCTGCGTCAGCTCCGGCACATAATATTTGGATTCTGGGTTATTTGCCATGACAGCAAAAAAAAAAAAGGGGGGAGGCAGAAAAGTCTACTATATATATATATATGTGTTATTTTTTTTAAAGGTTAAAAAAAAGTTAAGTTTGGTAG
>AUXN01000481.1:0-11046 GCA_000482125.1 Strigomonas galati
ACCTTTTCTTACTTGTTCCGTTTTTTTTTTTTTTCCCTTTCGCTCTTCCTCTCATAGACGACCTGTGTTTTTCTTTTCTTTTTTCTTTTAACTTCCTCAGATATTATCACTTTTTTTTTACGTTGTCACTCTATTTACTTTTTTTTTTCCCCGTCACCCTACCTCTTCTACAAGCATGACCACTGCCATTGACGCACTTGGGCCATTATCAGAATATATTTCTCACACACATTTCACCAAAGTACAAGAAAAGGTTATCCCATCACTTATTCAATCACAACAGAATGTTATTGTGGCTGCACCAACGGGGAGCGGCAAAACCGTGCTGCTCGAAGTTGCCATGCTACGCCTCTTCAAGAGTCGTCTGCTGAGCCAGGCCACTGCCTTAGACACAGGTGGTGCAAGCAGCGAAAGTATCCTCACCCGGCAGAAGGCCGTCTACGTGTGTCCCATAAAGGCCCTCGCAAACGAAAAGTACGAACTGTGGAAGGAGAAGTTTCCCACGCTGTCGGTCATTATCGAGACGGGTGACCAAGAGCGCGAGAAGGTCGAGCGTGACAGTTTGACCTCCGTCTCCACCGCCGATATCATCATCACTACACCAGAACGGTGGGACAGCATCACGCGACGGTGGAAGGAAAAGACCGTCATGGAGGTGGTTCACTCCGTCGGGCTACTACTTCTCGACGAGATCCACACCGTTCACGAAGAGCGTGGGGCTGCGCTGGAGGCGGTCGTCAGCCGCATGAAGGCAATCAAGAGCGCTGCGCAATCGTCCGAAGCAACCAACTCCGCTACATCACCCACAGGTGCACGTTTTGTCGCCATCAGTGGCACGCTGCCGAATATCAAGGACTTCGCCGAATGGCTCAGCGTGCCGCCCCAGATGATCTTCTCCTTTTCGGCCAAGGATCGCCCAGTGCCACTGAGCGTGCATGTCGTTGGCTACGCGAACGACTCCAAGAATCCCTTCGCCTTTGACCGCTTTCTGAACTTCAAGCTCTTTCACACCATCAAGCAGTACAGCGAAGGGAAGCCCACCATGGTGTTCTGCTCCTCGCGGAAAGAGGCGGTGACGTCAGCGCAGCGGCTCGTGCAGGACATTCAAACGGCGGCCGACCGCGACGGGCAGGGTGCGCTGTTGCAACCGTCGCCAGAAGTGGAACAGTTTGCAAACTGCGCCAACGACAAGCACCTCCGCGCGTGTCTGGCGCTCGGTATTGCGTTTCACCACGCAGCCATGACGTTGAACGACCGCCGCCTCGTGGAGCAGATGTTCAAGGAGCAATACGTGGCCGTGATCTGCACGACTACAACGCTAGCGCTCGGCGTGAACCTTCCCGCGCACCTAGTGGTCATCAAAGGCACTCACTTTTTCAAGAACGGAAAGCGCGAGGACGTGCCCTTGTCAGAAATGATGCAGATGTGCGGCCGTGCTGGACGACCAGGCCTCGACGATCACGGCATCGCCGTTGTGCTGACGACAGAGAACAAGGTGCGCTTCTACCAGAGCCTCCGCAGCGGTGACGTCTTCTCCACCGTCGAAAGTCAACTCCACCGTCACATGATTGAGCACGTCAATGCGGAGGTGGCGCTGCGGACGATCCACAGCTTCCAATCCGCCCTGGACTGGGTGCGGACCACCTTCTTCTGGATCCGATTGCAGAAGGCGCCGCAGAACTACGGCCTCACGTTCAAGAACAAGGCGGAAGCGGACGCCTTTCGCGCGGAAGCGTTCATCGAGCGGCTCATGGAGGGCGTCCTGCGTGCCCTCGAGGAGGAAGACTGCATCCTTGCCAAGCGTACCCGCGGCGGCGATCGTGTGGAAGGCTCCATCTCGAAGACACTGGAGCAAAAGGAGGAGTACGATGGCGCGTCTCTGCTTCTACAAGACGGCACGCTCATCGAAACGACACGCATTGGCCGCTCCTTGGCGAGGCTGTACATTTTGTTCGGCACAGTGCAGACATTCAACGCTTTTATCCAAAAGAGGATTAACGCCAAGGCGAACGAAATGGGCAGCACGCTGTTGGAAGAAGAGTCCAACGCGAAGGTCTTGACAGAGTACGAGGAAGGCGAACGCGACGACGAGGAGATCGGCGGCGAGGCGGTTGATGATGAGAACGAGGCAGACGAACCGGAAGAAGAGAACGTTACACAGCAACAGCTACCTGCCAACGGGAAGGGAGAAAAACGGCGTTGCTACCTCCTCGCGGAGGTGCTGACCCTGCTCTGCCACAGCGAGGAATTTGTCGACGTGCACCTCCGCCAAGGCGACCGTGGCCCACTAAACGAGTTCAACAAGGTGGTGAAGTACCCGCTGCGAGGCGGCCACAAGGGCGGGCGCGAGGTGCGGGAGGACTGGCAGAAGGCCTATGTGCTGCTGCAGGTGCAACTGGGGCAGCTCACGATCCAAGATGTCTCCCTCCGCAACGATTTTTACCGTCTGTGGTCCGTCATCCCGCGTGTGGCACGCTTCCTCGTGGACTACGCCTGGACCACCAAATCGTTCTCGTTTGCCCTGCAGGCGGTGGTGCTTCTGCGCTGTATTGAGCAACACATCTGGGAAGACGGCCTCGTCCTTCGCCAACTGGACGGCGTGGGCGAGAGTGTGGCTAGGGCCTTGTCGCGTGGCGGCTTTCGTGACTTCAAGAGCATCCTTGCTGCCGACCCACGCAAACTCGAAGTCTTGTGCAGTCGCTTGCCACCATTTGGCTCCCAGCTCAAGGCGCAGGTGGAGGCCGTTCCGCGTTGTCGCATGGATGTGCGGCGCGACACTCCCATCAACGCAAGAGGTGGACCTGGACACGGCGGCGGTGGCGGATCGTCGTCTTCGACAACCTGCATCAAGTTCACGGTGGAGGTGTACCCAGATCTACATAACACGACAGCGAACTCTATGTACGCAACAACAGATGAGGGCCACTATGGTGCAGGAGCCGACGGCGGTGGCGAGGTGCCGCAAACTTCTGCCGCAGCACGTAGTAGTAGTAAGCACCTCAAGCTGTCCAAATTGTGGAACTACTCCTCGTTTCTGTTGCTTGTCGGTCATACGTCCTCAGATCAGATCTTCTTGCAGCGCTTTATCCCCATCTCGGCCCTGTTTGACAAGAAGAATGTGGGGCAGGCAAAGTTCACTTTTTTGCTGCCTGCCGGGGTGCCGTGCAGCGGTACGCGTGTTTACCTACTCACAGGCCACTTTGTGGGTAGCGATCAGTCGGTTGTGCTCAGTCAGGATGGTACCCCAACGAACGGAGGAGGAAGTGGAGGAGCAGGCTACGACGAGCTTGGTGTCAGCGCACCCACTCGACGGATGGAGGAGTTTCTGGTGGCAAAGGGAGCGGAAACCCAGGTGGAGGGAAATCCTGTTGGGAGAAAATCGACCAAGCGTTGTCGCGAGACGGAAGAAAGTGTAGCTGCTGTACCGTCACCGTCCAAGAAGCAGAAGGCCCCCGTGTCGGATACGTCGATAAACGAGGACCGTATCAGTGAAGAGACCAAACCTACTTCGTCCTACGACCAGCTGCTCAAAGACCTGCAGTGGATTGAGTCCAACCGGCGGCCAAGGCCTCTACCTCAGCAGAAAAAAAAAATCACCACATATGACCCAGCCGCAATCGTAAAATTACCTCCAATGCTGACCAAAACTGCTGCTCGTACATCACCTCCAAAGGAATCATCACCACAGAACAAAGAGGACACAAAAGTCGTCAACACTATGTCCCAGGAGCAGTTGCCACGGCCCGCGGGTTTGGACGTCTCGCATGGTTCGCTTGACGAAGCAGGTGCGGCGACACCACCTGCACCAACAGAGCCGTTAAGCCACGTGCCGTTGCCGATCAAGAAGCCAGCCGTGACCATTCAGTTGAACCGGTGCCCGTCTCCGGAGCCACAGATACAGCCACACCAAGCGCAGGAACATGAAATCGGCTACCCCGTACTACCACCCTTTGCATCAATGCCGCCGTTGGGGATGGAGCACTTCGTCGACCCCAACGGCTATCCCATCCAATTCACTTACGGTGATGGTCCGATGATGTATGCGAACATGCCTGCCTACCCACCATCCGACTACGGAAACCACCACGACAACTCCGGCGTCTCTATGAGTGGCTCTCAGGCACGCTACAGTCACGTGCCTCCCACAGTGCCGCAACTGCATGCACCGGAAATGCGGGGTCGTGGCGCAGGAATTGGACGGTTCCGTTTTGGCGTGAATACAAGCCGAGTGCTTTCCCAGCCGCCAGGGTCCTCTTCAGGTGGTGGCGGCGGTGGTTACAGGGTTGACAATGCCGGAGGAGGGGGACCGATGGGCAGATTCACCATGGCCGAACGTCGCGGCCCGTCTGCGGCGATGGCACAACAGGGAATTACGATCCGCCCTAATCACTCCTTTTCTCATCAAAGTGCCAACCGCGTTTATTACCCTAATGCGCCTGCTCCGCTTCCCTTCCAGCAGCAACAGTTGCAACACCAGGCACGAGTCAACCCAATACAGAGCGGCCATCATCCGCAGGTCGTCTACGTTCCTGTTTATCAGCCACCGCCAGGACAGCCGCAATACGATCGTCAGCCTTCTGCTCCCTTTGCCTACACCGAGCAGCAGCAGCAGCAGCAGCAGCAGCAGCGTTTCGCGCCTAGTGAATATGGGAGAGCCTTTTCCGTAACCAATCGCAACCGCAACTACAAGGAAGAAGCTGCTTGGGCGGCGCCTCCGCCATCAGAAGAATTTCAATCACCTTCCCCCAAAGCTCAGCCAGCAGCACCGACGCAAAAATTCAGAAGGGCCATGGATCGGAGCTCCCACACGTTGCCGCCCTCATCGGCCCCTCCGCCGCAGCCTGCGTATGACATGCATGGAGGGATGAACAGAGCCGCCACCACAAACACCTTTCAGCCCCCTTCAATGTCGTCCGCCGCGTTTGCCATGGTAAACAGTGGCCATGGAGCAAAAAGCAACCGATCACGCGGTGGTAATAATAAAAACGATATTAATCAATTCCAGCCGATCCAACCAAATTGGTGGTAAAGCTCCAGAATGACATAAACAAACAATACCCTTTTCTTCTTCTTCTTCTTTTTACTGCTATCATTTTTACTCCGCTTCACATTTACATTTGACAAGAATAATAAAACTTTTTTCCCCCCTACTGCATTAATGACAATCCTTCTATTGTTAAGTTAATGAGGCACATGCTTGCCGTTTTTACCCCCGTTATCCTTGTTTCACTCTCGCTTCTCCTTTCGTTGCCTTAACTTGTTTCATCTCTTTTGAAGTACCCGCAGAAGAAGGTATTTAAAACTAAAAAAAAAAAACCTTAGTCTTTAACGTAGTTTTTTTTTTTTTCTACTCTCAGCCAGAATTTTTAAAAGACCCGTATTGTTAACTGAGTTCAGCAAGTAGGAAGTCTTCTGCTTTTTCTTTTTTTATTATTTACCCGAATTCACTAGTTGTTCTTTAGTTGTTGTTGTGGTGGTTATTATACAGTTTGGCGACCCCTTATACCTCTTTTTACTTTTTTTTTTCCTTTCTTTCTTTCTTTCTTTCGTTCTTGTAGAAGTATACATCGTTATTCTCCTTCTCTCATACCCATTCGTCAAAAATTACCAACAACAAAAGAAAATTATTATTAATTGTCACTATTATTATTACTTCTCCTCTACTTTGGATAGATGACTTCACACGCACGGACGGAAAAGGTTTCCGTGTCGCAGCTTTTCAAAAACCAAAGCACGACGCTCGATGACGTCCTGTACCGCCCCGATGTAGCGGATTACTTGAGGCTGCTCACGGACTCGACGTGCGCGCCCAAAGAAATTTTGACGTTTGTGGACAAGCACATGCCGCGACTTCTCGCGGCCGCGCAAAAGACAACGGAGGCAGTGGGCGGTGGGAGCATGGAAGGGGCGCGCAAAAAAGAACGGTAGCGTTGAAAAGAAGCGGCCGCCTAAGATCACGAGCCCGTCCAACAGCGGTGCCCCCTCTCCGCGAGAAGGCGACTCCGGCAGCAACGGCAGCAACAACAGCTCCGCTGCCGACGAGAATAAGGAGAAGGACAGCAAAGCCGACGCGAAGGAGATCACAACGTGCAACATCAATGCGACGGAGCTGTTGGCCGTGTACATTGGGGCGTCGACAAACTTTCAGAGCGCGATTGACCGCATCGTCCCCGTGAGCGTCGCTGCACTGGGTCGCAAAGGCGTTCTGATCCCCTCTGTGGCGCTTTCCGTGCAGCGGCTGCTGCTGGCCGCCTTCGAGGCCGACTTTGTCAAGGCGACCGAGACGATCGCCATCACGCTCGACGAGGACATTGTGCTCGGCACCATACGCAACATCTCGGAAAGCTCCATCGTGGCCGAGACCATCATCGCCCTCTTTGGGTCGGCCCTCTCGGCGATTGCCATGATGGCGCCCACGACGCACACCCAGGTGTTCACGTCGGCGTGGATCGAGAAGCTGTTCCCGCAGCACTTTGTGGCTTTTCTCGAAACAGCCGTCAAGACCCCGACGAGCTACAACTACTTTTACTTTTTCCGCGAGCTACTGAAGCGCGGCTTTAGTCACAGCGCAGGGCCGGTTGTGGATGTGCTGCTGCAGAAGTCGTTAATGTTCTCCATGGTGGAGACGACGCTCCGGGCCTGTGAGGAAGACCTCGAACGTGTTCACGAGCAGCGTCGTCAAAACGCGAACAACGCTGCTGCTGCTGCTGCTGCTGGTGGGGCTGGATCCGCGGAAGATCCGGCGTCGACGACCTCTGCTGCGCCCCCGCGCTACGGCACCAAGGCGCCCGAGTCGCTCTCTTCCAATGCGATGGGGGTGTTTGCCAATACCATCGGGCTCGTGCGCAAGTCACTCATTATTCCCGAAACGCCCGAAATGTACTTCACGTCCGCCAACTACGTGTCGGTCGTCGCGTGCGTCGACAAGCACTACGAGCGCTTTATGCAACTGCTAGACTTGGAGGAGCCGCCGCAGCACCCCACGGAGGAGGGCAGGGCGGAAGAAGACAGCCAGGGTAGCTACAGTAGTAGCAGCAACAACAACAGCACGGTTGGCGCTGCCGCGCCGCCGCTGATGAGCGGCCGCGGTGTGCTTGGCATCACGCGCCTTTGTATTTGTGAACTCTTCACCGACCTGATTCACTACCACCTCGGGTCCACCGACAGCATCGCTGTCAAGAGCGACTTTCTGCGCGCGCTGCTCAAGCTGTGCCGGCGTTACCACAACAACGACACGCTCATACGCCTGCTGCACAAGAACATCCTCTCCGTCTTTTCTCGCCCGCTGCTGCTTGGCGAGACGCTGCAGGAGGCGATGGACCGCGACCTGCTCCTCAAGTACATTATCCACAGCGAGCCCAGGGAGGAGGCGGGGGAGGGCGCGGACGCCGCGACGGCCACGAGCAGCGTGCTGGGGCAGATCATCGGCTTCGCGGCCGACCCCGCCATGCGCTTCACGCCGCTGTCCACCTTCTCGATCGACCTGTTGCACAAGCTGTCCGTGCTGCCCTACTTCAACAAGGAGACGTCGGGTCCGCTCACGCATTTGCTTGACCCTTTTTATAGTAACGAGGCGATCCGCAAGCGCATCGACTGCATGCGGGAGCCAATCACCGGTAACAACTTCCGCGACGAGGGCTCTGCCTGCACGCCGCCGGTGCGCCACAGGCCGCTCATTAACCTGGCTGAGGGCGAGGAGCAGAGCTACCTCGGCGTCGCCTCCCCTAGCGTGAAGAGCTCCCCCACGTGGACGCTGCCGAGCGCGATTGACACCTCGAAAAGTGCTTCGGGCGCGTCCACCAACGGCGCCGGAGCCGCCCCCGAGCCGTTAGAGGTGGCGGCCCCGGCCCCCTTCTCGCCCCAGGTGCAAGCCTACCCGAGCTTCAAGGACCTGTTCATTGGCTTCTCGTCGAGCGAGAACGACGTGAAGGATGACGTGGTCATGGCGAACCCCAAGGAGAATAGCAGCAGCAACTCTTTTTAAACTCTCTCATCTCTAAAAAATAAATAAATAAACGACCTGTACGCACCCACCACACATACACAACCACACACAAACAAAAGTCTGTATTTCTTATACATGGTGAGTGAGTGGGGGTTAATGTGTTGATTTTTCAGAGCGCATCCATCCGCGCCACACCTCTCTCTTTTTCTCTCGCACGCCTGCAGGCGGTCAACCTGAAAAAAAAAAAATGTAAAAGTAAAATCAAAAATAAAATCCGAATCTTCTTTTTTTTTTTTTTTTTTATATATTTTATTTGTTATCTATTGTTGGCTGTTGCTTTTCTTTGATTCTGTTTTTGTTATTGTATTGTTTGTCTGTAGATGTATCCCCCCCTTAAAACTATATGTTTGACTACGGTTCTCTTTCCTCCGTTATATACATTTCGTTTTGGATGCCTTCTAATTTGTGAAGCAAATACGGGCTCCTCTCTTTCTCGAGGATGAGAGAGAGAGGGACTTGCTTTGACAACAACACGATCCACTCTCCATGAAAAACCAGAAACATATATGAATCTCTTCCCTTACTTTTCTCTAGAACCCAATAACAAGAACAACTAGTTTTTAGACCCTTGCCCTTGATTGGTAGAGTAAAAATAAAAAATAAAAACTCAATGGATAGTAGCGTCCGACGGACGTTTTTACAGGTGCACGCGGCGGACGACGCGACGCGCGAGCCGCGGCTGCTGCAACTGGAGCCGCACATCTGCTTCCAGAACGTGCTCGACATGCTGACGGAGGACGGAACCGGGACGCTGTACTGGGCTAATCGCGCCCTTCGCCCGCAGGAGTCGCCGCAGTCCGTGAAGATGCCTCACGGGGTGCAGAATGTCGTGCGGCTCACCTTCGAGTCGGCGGAGCTGCAGCAGCAACAACAACAACAACGCCGAAGCCGCAGCAATAGGACAGGGATGATGACAACAACAGAATCCGCGTCGTCCTCCCCCATGCGCGGACGTGGCCATGAGGGAATCGACTGCCCGTACGTGACGGCTGACGACGGGAACAACAGTGGGGCCGTTGAGTACGGCTCGCGGCGCAGTCTGCACGGCAGCCAAACGGGAAAGTACAAGTACGGCTCGGCGGAGAAGCCATCTCCAGAGTCCGTGCCGGCATACTTTTCCGAAGAAGATAGAGACGCCGTCGCCAACGAAGCACGCGAACGCTCTCTGTACACGTCCCGGGCAGCGCTCCTCTCTCCGGCAGTGCCTCGCGTAGCAGCAGCAGCAGCAGAGGACAGCGGCCCATCCGCCGTGTCTCCACGCGGTAGTAGCGTCCGCAAGCAGCCGATCCGCGTCCTGGGGCGTTCGTCTGTAGCTGGCGGCGGCCTCATGGCCGCCGGTGTGGAGGATCAGCTCTACGCGAATCGACCGGATCGCCGTGTCTCGCCCGTGTATCGTCCGTCGTATGAGGTGTCGTTGCCAGCCAACGGGCGCTTGTCGACCTCGCCTGCGCGACCCGCGATGCCAGCTTCGTCATCGTCCTTCTTTTTTGTAGACGCCACGCCAGCGCCGCTGCCGCCGTCGCTCTACAATGGCGGTCGGCAGCAGCAACAGCCGCCTCGCCCCGCTCTGTCTGCCCAGTACTACAACCAACAACACCACCCGTACTCGTACAGCGCGAGGACTCCTCCTGTTGCAGCAGCACCACTGTCCTTCTCGCCGTCTCCAGTGAGCGTTCACAGCAACCCGCACGCCCCGCGGCCGCGGCGACACGCCCCCATTCTCATGAACCCGGACCTCCTGCCGGACCCCACGCGCGAGGTCGAGGAGGAGCAGCGTGCGAACCGTGTGCTCGCTGTGCTACAGCAAGAGCTGCACGACATTCACACGGACATTCGCGACCTGAAGCGCGCCGGCAGTAGCTCGCGCCGCGCAGAAGTGGTAGCCGTCCCCGCACCATCGCCACCTCTGGCAGCAGTCGTTGAGAGGCGAGTCCCACAAGACGTTTGTGACAACAATAGCGACAGAGACGAGCGAGAGGTCAACAGCGCGCTTCCCTTCTCCGCTTACTTTCCCTACAGTGATGAGAGCGACCTCGCGACGGCGATGCATCTCAAACAGATGGAGCGACTGCGGCAGCTGCGTCGGTACCACGTTCGTGGCACCTATTCGTACCAACTAGATTAAAACTGTGACAACAATACACATACACAATATCACACCAAAATACTAAACATACAAAAAAAAAAAAAAAAAAAACAAACAAGCAAGCGTCTGCTGTCAATCTCCATGTTAGTCGTTGGTTTTTCGTCTTTCAACCATGTTACCATTTTCCTTTTTCCACTTTTTCCACTCTTCTTTTCTGTTCAAAAACTTTTAAGCTCAAAAAAAAAAAAAGTTCCGATGCCGGGAATCGAACCCGGGTCTAGCGGGTGAGAGCCGCTTGTTCTAGCCGACTATACCACATCGGATTACGATGTTTCTCAAATCCAACGGACCCTGCTTTCAAACATGCTTCTGATCATAGTACCACCCCTTGAGAAAGGCATGCTTACACCGGCACAGAGTGCATAAGCTTCCCTAGCTCAGTCGGTAGAGCGCACGGCTCTTAACCGTGTGGTCGTGGGTTCGATCCCCACGGGGAGCGCTTTTTTTTTCCCCTTCAAAACGCATCTCCTCTCCCCCACCGCGCACCTTCTCTTCCCCACAAGTTATTGTGGGGGTAGTGAATGGTGATGGAGGTAGGGATGGGGGCGGGGTTAGGCTTCTCTTCTTTTTCGTTGTTGCTGTTTTTGGTTTGTCAGTCTTGAGCTAAAAACGATGAAAGAAATGAGAGTGTGGAGAAGAGGTAGAAAGTAGTATCCTGAGAATGCGTTAAGAGGTGGAAACCATACACTGATGCAGTAAGAATAGAATGAGTGAGCGTTATTATTATTATTATTTTTTTTAATTTTATGCGTACGTTAACTGTCGGTAGGGTTTACAACAAACGTGAAGAGCACCAGCGTTTCATATAATTAATATATATATTTTTTTTTACTGCTGGTGTCGTATGAAAGAGAAAGAAGGAATGAAAAGAAAAAAAAAAAAAAGGTTGTTAGTT
>AUXN01000482.1:0-11031 GCA_000482125.1 Strigomonas galati
TGCAGGTCGCTGTGGAAATAGTCTAGCGCGATGCCGGTCTGGAACACGATCTGCGCGAGGTGGCGGTGGCTGAAGGGCCCGTACTTCATGATCCAGTCCAGCAGGCACGGGCCGTACTTGGGCATCACGATGCACATGTGGCCGCTGTCGTTCTGGAAGTAGCGCTGGATCTTCATGAGCGGGAAGCGGTCGGCGGGGTCGGCCTGGCGCACCTTCTCCATGAACTGGATCTCTATCTTGGCGTCGCGCGTGTACTTGGGCACGTTGCGCACGATCTTCACCGCGCAGTACTCCTTGCGCTTGCGGTCCCACGCCTCCACCACCTTGCCGAACGTGCCCTCGCCCAGCAGCGACAGGATCTTGAAGCGCTGCGTCGACACGTCAATGTCCTCGCCCAGCACCACGTAGAAGTGCCCTTCCTCCATGTTCTGGTGGGGGAGGGCGTAGGTGACCTTCTTCTTCTTCGCTGGCGGCGCGACTTCGACCACCTGGTTCGGCTTCGTCGGCTGGCCATCCGCGCCGTACTGCTGCACACCGTCGGTGGCGGTGGCCTGCGCGAGGTCGCGCTTGCTGCCACTGCGGCGCGCGCTGTTGCTGTTGCTCGCCTTGCGGAAGTTGTCCATCGCCTTGCTGGTGAGGGCGCTGGCGGGGATGTTGGTCTGCCCGGTGGTCAGGCCAGCCGTGCGGGAGGAAGCGTTGACAGTCTCCATTGTTTTTTTTTTTCTGGGCTGTGTATAGAAATAAAATACTCTAAAAGTTTTTTTTTGTTTAAAAGAAGAGAAGAAAAAGTGTGGGTGGGTACAGAATCTAAAGAAACTAAAACTAAAAATGAATGAAACAAACTAACAAGGTGCAAAAAAAGGAAGAGAAGGAGAAGAAGAATATGCACAAACAGGTTACAATCATTTATCACATTCACATTATTGATGCCAAACACGCACTAACCATGAATTTTTATTATTATCATTGTTGATTTCGAATAAGAAAAGCAAAACGGTATGCAACTTGTTTCATCGTTACAAAGCCACCACATTGGTGCGATGCTGCGCGCCTTTCCGTTCCACCGCACTACCAATAAACAGCACATCCGCAAACTCGTTACACACACCATGCAGCAGCAGCTTGGTCTCAATAGCATGCACAGCCGTGCCAGCGTGCGGCTGCAACAGCGGCAAAGTCGCCAGCCGCTCATGCAGCTCCAGTGTCTGCAGCAATTGTATGTCATGCACAGCGGGGATAGCAGGCGACCCCGCCGTGAGCGCGGCGGTGCTGTAGCGGCTGCACTCGGCTGCCTCCAGCGAGCTTTCCCGCAATGTGACGGGCGAGGCGGGCAAGCTCCCGCCCCACCGCCCAGCAGCCATCGACCTTCTTCCTCCACTAGTGGTAGTGGGAGAGCTGGCGCTGTGGTGGGCGACGCGCTGTGCCTGCCGCAGCCGGTGCCGCTGCTCCGCGAGCTCCTTGCTGCCGCCGCCGGTGGCTTTGAGATGCTGTGCGTAGGGCAGCTCGGCGAGGAGCACACGCAGCCGGCGCAGGTTGCGCTCGAGCTGACGCGCCAGCACATCGAGGTCGACCCCCCGCCGCCCCCACAAGGTGGCCACGAGCAGGTGCAGCACGACCTGCAGCAGTACCTCGCTGGGCAGCTGCCGTGTGGCCGGCTGCAGCGATGTGCGCAGGAGGGAGTGCGTGTGCAGCAGCGGTGTTGCCGTGCTGCCACCGAGCGAGCGCGCGGGAAGGCGCTTTTTCGGTGGGCTCTGCGTGCTGCCGCTGTTGCGGGCGGCAGGGAAGGCGCCGCTGCCGCCGTCGCTGCTGAGCGGCTGCATGGGCGAGGTGGGGCAGGGCTGCGGCCGCGAGGTCTGCTGGACGAGCGCCGCCGCTGCGGCCGCCCGTACCCGCCGCGCGACGCCGACCGTGTGGGCGAGGCGGGCGGCGATGGCGGTGGCGTTGCGGCCCAGCCACGCGACAGCCTCACGCGAGACCGCGTCGCTGTGGAGGACGACAGAGCCTTCTTCCTCGTCCGCGAGCATATAGGAGCCGCGGTTGGCAGGCGGAGAGGACAAACGTGTTTCTTGCACAACACTGCCTGGCTGTTGCTGCTGCTGCTGTTGTTGTTGCTGCACGCCAGTGAGACGTTCATAAGTGGCAAGAGCGGTGCCGGTGTGGAGGGCGGAAGGCGCGAGGTACATATCTGGCCGTAGGAACCACGGCCGGCTGATGGCGTGTGCTACCCCATGGCTGCGGTCGGCGCCGCTGCTGCTGCCTTCTGTCCCTGGCCGCCGCCGCGCCGCCTGCCGCGCGCTCGCGAGCACGGCCGGGTCTAAGAAGGGAAAGCGCAGCGTCACCGCCGCGTCGCTGCTGTCGTTGCCACTGGTCACGACCCAGCTCGCTGGCCGCGACGCCAGTAGCTCGCAGTAGGGGCAGGCAGAGCCCCAGACACAGTGCACGACCAAGACCAGCGGCGCAGGTGTAGCAGCAGCAGGAGGATCGCTTGGCCTCAAGATGGGTGTCGCCAGCACGGAGGGGACGCTGTTCTTCGGCTGGCTGCCCGCCACGCCCAAGTTCTCCGTCGACTGCCGGAGTCCGTCTGTGCTAGGGGTGCCGGGCGGCCGTGGCGCAGAGGTGGTAGTCACGTGAGAGGAGCTCGCGCCAGTGTGGCCCTCCTGCTGTGCGAGCTCTAGCATCTGCAGGAGCAGAGTGGTGGGGGCGCGGGCAGGGCGAGGGGCGGGGCCACTACGCTGCTGCAGCTGCGGCTGTGGTGAGCCGTTGTTTGTAGCCAACACAGGCGAAGAGACGGCGCGAGGCGCGGCTGCTGGCGATGACGAGCGGCGCTGTTGCTGTTGTTGTTGCTGCTGTTGAAAGTGTCGGGCAGCAGAGGGCGGCAGGAGGCGCGAGGTCGGTGGCAGCGCGGAGGGCAGCGGCGCCACCTCTCCATGTGTGAAGCGCATGCTCACACCTACATCTACATGTAAGACCTCACGCACGGTCAGGAACTCAATCACCTCCACCACTAAGTAAGAGAGCCCAGCAGCCTGCGCACTCCAGCTCTCTGCGGCCGCAGCAGCAGGATCGTCCAAAGGCTGCTGGAGGGGATGGTTGTGGTTGTGGTGGTCGGGGGGACCAAAGTGCGCCGTGGGGGCAGAGTTGGGAGGTCCATCTGCCTGCTCTCCACCTCCTGCCGCAGTGCTGCTGTTAAATGTGCCCACACTGGCCGTTGTTGCCATGGCACCCGTGGCGTTGGCAGATCCTGCCGTAGTTGCACTGTTGTTATTATTGGCAGTGGCGGTGGCGGCGTTGCCCTGGTGCTGTCGCTGCAGCAGCAGCTGCCGCCGCTGGAGCGCCTCCATCAGGGCAAGCTCCAAGCTGCGGTAGAGCGCGCCGACCCGCCACGGCACGCGCAGCGCCTGCAGACAGCTCAGCACGGTTGACAGCGGCAGCAGCTTCGCATAGCGCTTCCCGATGACGCGCGCGTACTCGGCGTGGAGCTGCGGCGACGCGAAGTGCTGCGCGACGGCTGGGGCGTGGATGAGGCCGCAGGGGTGCATTCGGGCGTAGATGGAGGAGAGCTGACGGCTGTGGTGGTCAATAGGGAGTACACCCGTGAGGAGGGACAGCGGCAAGTGCAGCAGGCCGTTGACAGACATGTACTCTGGAAGTAATGTGGTTAGGCGTCCTGTTGCAACGGTGTTGTTATTGTTATTATTGCTATCCCCATGATAGTCTCTTGGGTTGTTAGAAAGTGTACTCGCCGCAGCGGTGGCCTCCGGGTCCGCCAGGAGCAGCTGCAGCACATAACTGCGCGGCATATCGCGGAAGTAGTAGTTCCACGTGTTCACAATATCCGTCAGTTGGATGAGCTCTGTACAGAGCGGCAGCTTCTTTTTGTTGTGGTGGAGGGCGAGGAAGGAGAAGATGCTCTGGCTGGTGTTTATGCTGCTGCCACCGCCACCACCCGCGTTGCTGCCGGTCAAGGAACTGTTATCCCCAAAAGAAGAAGAAGAGAGAACCGCATTGGGGTTGTTATTGTTGTTGTTCAGTGTGGCTGCTGTGGTGGAGGTGGTGGTGGGAGCATTATGTCCTGTAGGGCTCATGCCGGTAGGCGGCAAGGGGCCACCGGCCGCCTTCACCAACGGAGAGAGTGGTGGTAGGTTGGAAAGCGACCCGACGGATTTGACACGTGTTTGCGGGGGAGGACGCTTCGCGGTGACCGCGCGCACCGCTGCCGCCAGCACTTCTTGATGCCGCCGTGTCTGCGAGTCTTCACTCTCGTCGTCATCGTCGTCTTCGTCCTCCTCCTCTTCTTCGACACCACGATCACGACCACGCGAAGGAAGACGGTGCAGACGTGGATAACGATTCGTTTCATTGTCCTCTCCATTTTCCTCTTCCTCTTCTTCTTCATCGTCCATATCTAGATCATCTTCCTCTTCGTATTCGTTTTCACCTTCGCTGTCGTCGCTCTCGTCGGTGAGACTTCTTCTGCTTTTGCGGCGCTGGGAGCGCAGGAGGGCGGCTGCGGCTGCCACCGCTGCATCGGCCTTCTCGTTCCTATCACAAGGGTCACTATACCGCTTCTTCACTCCATGCAGTTGTTGGTGTTGCTGCAGTTGCTGCATTTCCTGATTATATTTCTTCGCTTGGAGTGGGAGTGGCTGTCGCAGCACACTTTCTTCTTCCTCCTCGTGATCGGCGCCTCCGTCTCTGTCTTCATCCTCTTCCTCTCCTTCCTCTTGCTCCTGGTGCCCCTTCTTCTTGCGTCGCTTCTTGCCACCACCACCGCCTTTCTTCTCCCACATTTTGGGATCCAACAAGGCTGCCACCCCCGCGCTACCGCCTGCGCTCATCAACATGCGTTCCATGCGGCGCCAGAGCTGCTCAAAGATTTCAATCTGTCGGGTAATGTAGCGAGAGCGATTCTCCTCACGCAGAATCACATCCACGAAACATTGCACGAAACGGGCGATGGTGCCGTCTTTGGTGTCGGGCCGCTCCATCGCGAGTACCATCAGCGCCGCTTGGCTATGTGTATGATGGTGCTGATGGCCACTACGGTTGGTATTGTTTTCACCTTCCCCCGTGGTGCTGTTATTATTGTTATTACTGGTAGGCGGCTTTGATCCTTTTCGTTTGTGATTACCCTTGCAGCTGTGTAGACCTAGCGGATAGAGTAAGAAGGTAATGTTGTCCACGGCCACTGTGGAACAGCCACAGAAGGCGCAGCTGCGAAGTAAATGCAACAAGGCAGCAGGCGGGATACCAACACAGGTAGTATCATCTCTCGCACCACTAGCAGCACCACCTGCAGCAGCAGCATTTGTATTCGTGTTACTACTACTGTTGATGGCGCCAGCATTACTAGAGGCTGCAGCAGCAGAAGAAGGAGGGAGAGGATGAGCCGTGGTGCCGCTGCCACTCTTGTTGGCACCTCCTGTCTCTGCACCTCCAATGCTCGCAGCGAAGAGGTCCAAGTTGCTAGGAATGTGTGGCATGCTTACCGCAGAAGTCAGCCGCCGCATCGTCCGCTGCGGGACTACACCACCGCCACCACTAACCATATTACTAGGGTTCGTAGTGTTGTTAGTGTTGTTGTTGTTGAGATTAGACGTACCAGGGCTCATCACCAGTCCACCACTGCTGCTAACAGTCGTCATGGAAGTGTTCGTGGTCGCGGTGTCATCGGGTAAAGAGGCATGCATCAAATTGGCATAACTGTTGGTATTCCCAGCCAGGGGCGCATTGCTGTTAATAATATTATTATTATTATTGTTGCTAGCATCTCCTCCCATAGTTGTAATGGCATTCACAATCGACCGCGTTTTGTTTTTGTTCTTGTGTCGCACATTTACGCCACCACCAGCGCCGCCAGCAGCTCCAGCGGCGGCACTGAGGTCTGCTGTGCTGTTGATATTACTATTGTGCCGATACAAGGGATGCCCATCTTCATTCACTGCATGATTGCTATCATGAGGCACCTCCGTGTTGTTATTATGATTAATGTTATTAAGATTATTGTGTACAGCTGCTGCTGCTGCTGCGGTTGTGGCCGCTGTCGAAGTTGCGGTCACACTAGTAGTGTTGTTGGTGCTATTGTTGTTATTCAGTGTGCTGTTACTGGAATTGTAGTTGTTGTTGACACTGCTAAGGCGAAAAGGGTTTTCGTTTGGGTAACGAAAAATGAGTTTTTCTCTCGCGAAGAAGAAGAGCACGACGGAGTTCCGTGCACGACCATTGTTGGTGGTAGTTATACTATTTGTATTCGTATTATTATTATTATTATTATTATGATTATTGTTGGTATTAGCAGTGGAAGTACGGTAGCCGTCTGTTTTGATACCAGATGGATAAGTTGCCATCTGTTGTTGTTGATACTGATAATCTTATTTTTGTTTTTTTTTCTAATAATAATTCTCTTGTTGTTCAAAGTTTTGATAAATGTTAAGTACCTTTTTCACAAAGACGGGAGGAAAGAGGAAAGGAGAAGAAAAGTATGAAAGTACAAAAAAACAGCAATGCCAATTACACAGAAAAGAAAAGAAAATAGTTGTTAAACAAACATTTTTTTCTTTTTTTTCCCTTTTATGATTTTGTAAATAATACACACAACAGCAACAGCAACACCTCCTTCTCAAGCTCCCAACTTCTCCGGTGGCAGCTCCATGTACACCGCCTCCTCGCCGTACTCCTGCAACTTGTGCCGCAGCGCCCGTGGCAACGACTTGGCCGGCTGCGGCACGAAGCCAGCGCGAGCCCAGTACACATCTGCGCCCTCCACCGCCACCAGCGCGACGTGCGGGAGGGACAGCAGCTGTGCCTCGGAGAGGACGGCCTGCAGCAGCGCTTGCGAGCGGCCGCCACCGCGGTGGTCCGGGTGCAGGGCCATGTCGTGAATGTAAAGCGTATCAATGATCATTAGCTCTTCTTCGTCTTCTTTTCCATCATCATTCTTATCTTCTCCCTCCTTCTTCACAGCAGCAGCACCTTCAGGTTTGGGATGTGGGTGCGCGTTATAATACCCTTTCGGCCGACGATGAGACTCCTCCATCTTTCGTTTCATCTCCTCTTCCTTCTGCTGCTGCTGCTCGCGCTGCAGCAAAGGGGAGACGGCGAGCTCTGTGCTGTCCAGTGACGGGAGCACATAGCGTTTGGTTTGGAGAGCTACAATATATCCTACCACGATCGCTTCTGTTTCTTCTCCGTTTCCTTCTCCTCCCTTCTCTACCAGGCACACAAAACATGTGTCAGGGTTGTGTTTGAGCTTTTCCTGATAGCTAGCATAGCTTTCGATAAAGTCTTCAGGGTAACAAGCGGTTTGGATACCGACGATGGAAGGAATGTGTGCCTCCGTCATAGGCACAATAGTGGGCTTCATTTTTTTTTTTTAGTTGTGTGACTTAGTTATGATTTAGCAATAATAAGTATGAATCATTATGATCTAAAGAGAAGAGGAAAGAAAAGAGCAGAAAACAAATGTTGTATTGTATTACAGTGATAATCTAATGAAAAAAGGGTTAAAACATATAAAACCATTTTATTTTTTTTTATTGGCATTCTTTATTTGTTAGTTTAATATTGAACATTAGGACAACATTTCATCTAAACAACAACCACCACCGTCTGCGGATCATTCTTTCGCACATTACTCGATTCGCTTTTTTGTCTTGAGGACCCGCATCACCTCGTCCACGCTGACTCTATTATCATTACCCTTCACCTCCAACATCTCACCCACCGCATCCACGACTTCCTTATACTTCTTAAAAATCGCCACCAGCTTCTGATTGGTCGTCGCCCACACCTCGTTCTTGGTCTCCTTCTCCTTCACCGTCTGCTGCAGCTGCGCCGTGAGCTTCCGCTCGTCGTTGAGGTTGGCCGTCAAGCGGTCCATCGCTTCGGTCTGCTGTTGGGCCTCGCGCCGCTGCTGCAGCACAACCGCCTTCATCTCTTCCTCTTTCTTCTGGAGGAGGTCGCGGAGCTGTTGAAGCGAGGTCTCTTGCTGACGTTGGCTGGCGAGGAGGCGGTCGCAGCGGCTCTGTAATGCTGCTGTGGCAGCTGTAGTAGTTATTGCTTCTATTTTGTTTTTCTTTTGTGTCGTGCTGGAACCTTGTTCTTCCTTGTTGTTGTAGTTGTTGTTGTCTGATGGGTCATCCTCTCGTGCTCGTTTCGTATTCGTATTACTTGTATTATGCATTTGGAGGGAATAGCTTAGCAAGTGTGAAACTGCTTTTTGCACATCACTACTACTACTGCTAGTATCGTTTGCGGCTGCCACTGTGCAGCACAGCCGCAGCAGCTGCAACAGCTGCGCGAGCGCCTCTGCTTCTTCACTGCTTAACAACACAATCGGCTGCAGCGGTGTGCTATTATTATGACTATTCTGGTTCTGCTGCTGAAGCAGCTGTTGCTGTTGCTGCGGTAAAGCAGCAGCCGTGATGTGCAGTAGCTGTTTGCTCCGCAGCGTGCTACAGAGATAAATACGATGCTCCACTTCGTTAAAAGCATCATTCGAGATGGTAGAAATGGCAAAGACGTGAACCCCTTCACCAATGTCCACCGCCACAAGCCACTCCTCTAACCAGGAAGAAGAAGACGTGCTTGTTGCTGTTGCTGATGCTGTAGCAGACCTCTTGTGATCTGCAATGTGCATCTTTGGCTTTTGTAGAAGGGACACCACACGGCCCACACGGCTGTCCATCAATGTTGGAGAAGCAGAAGCTCCTCCTCCTACAGTTGTTGTAGTTGTTGCCTTCTCCTTGTTGTTGTTATTGTTGTTTTGGTTGTTATAATACTGCACGTATTCGTTGGATTGCAATAAGGCTATCTGCTCTGCACGAGGAATAACCACGCGCACCAATGTGTTCTTTACTAGCTGACGAATATAGGCGGCGGTGACCGCACTTTGTACTACTCCATTATTAATATTTTCATTATTATTGTTTTCTTCGTTTTGAGCTTCTGGTTGGATGTTTAGATGAGTTGGCAACAAGAGCAATGACTCAATGTCGCTGCGGAGTAGCTGACAGGCCTGTGCTTGGTGGTAATTGCAGCTCATGTGTCGGCTTTTTATTTATTTATTCTTTGTTTATAATGTGACTATTATATTATTTTCTATATTGTAGCTTTTTCAGAGAAGAGGAAGAGGGAGAGAGGAAAAAAAAACACTTGGTAGGCACTTTTTAAGACAAGTAAAGAAAAGAAGAAGCATTTCGTCAAAATGGTAAAAAGCAACCAACCAGCAAAAGCAGAGTGCCAAAGACACTTGTAAGGATATTAATGTAGATAAGTGTATTGATTTATGCTTAAGCGATGTGATAATAAATAAATAAAGACCTTTACTTGACCTCGCTGAGCGGCTTCGTCTTGCTGGGCGCTGTGTAAAACATATACCCCACAAACCACAACAAACTAATCGCCATCACACCACACAAGTACAAACCATAAATGTGGTCGGCGCCACCGCTGTCACGCATGCGCACAAAGTACCGCACGAACCAATTCGGCACCAGACGCTTAATACGCGTATCTCTTTCATACGGTAAGTACACATCTTTGTTTTCTTCTTCGAACTGTCGCTGCCAAAAAGCGGTCCGCACTTTTTCCGTCGTCTTGGACTCTCCAAAAAGAGATGCATACGCGTCTGGGTCACCAATTTCTCGATAGTCTTTTATTTTTTGAAAGAAGCGACTATCATTGCCACCTGAGGTAGAAGCGTTGCTGCTATGGCGGCGCTTCTGAGCCTCGCGCTGCAGCTGCTCCAGCGCCTTCTCTCTATTCTGCTGCTCCACATAAGCTTCCCGAAAGACGTGATGCGAGTGTTTGCTTGTTTCGTGCTTTGTGTTTTGAAAGATGAGTTGCTGGGAAATGGTGTTGTGTTGGGCGGGGCGGCCGCTCGGGAGGGTCTCAGGGAAAATGCGGGCGGCGTCCTGGCGGTCCTGCGCGGCGGACTGCAATGGCCGCACACCGGTCGCACCTGCTCGTCTTCTAATACTCATCCCACCACCACCACCACTTTTATTATCATTATTAGTTGTTGATAAGTGGTTGCCTTCTCCTCCTCCCTCTGCTGCACCTCCTCCTTCATTTGCTTTATTATTAATACCAGCATAAGGGTAGGCAGAGGCCTGCGCCTTCTCTCGTTGTTTTTGGGTAGAGCGGATGGTGTTGAAGGGAGAGTAGCGGTAGTGGCGACAGGAAGTAGAGAGAGAAGAGGAAGAAGTAGAGGTGGAAAGGGGCTGCTGCAGGAGGAGCTGTAGGTGTGGACCTGACGCTGCCACGCGGCGGGGGCAGAGGAGGTAGTAGGACATGCTACTATATATTTATATTTTTGGGTTTTTTTCTGGCTATAATGAGAGAGGAGGGGAACGAGAAAGAAGAGTAGATGTGAAATTGAACACAGAAGGCTTCCACACATATTGTTTATTCTTGTTCATACTTCTCATTTTAATACTCATTTTTTTCTTTTGATTAATAAGTGTAAGTGTACTTGTGAGAACAAAACAACAACAAACATCAACACCAACAACAATAATATATAGATATACAAACATCTCAAGATGAACCGCTATCACCACCACTCGTACTCTTCTCCTGCGAACCCCTTCGCAGCAAATGCAACTGCGCGTCCACACACCGCTTCAACGCTTCCCGCTGTGCCCGGCACATGTTCTGAGGTGTGGAGCGGTTGACCAGGCCCCCCTCAATGCAAGAGCCGTAGGCGGCCGCCTCTTGCGGACAGTGGCGGTAGGCATTGCCATACTGCGACTGCAGCTTGCGGTCTATCACCTTGTTGGAGATGTAGAAGTTGCCTTCCATTTTTTAATTTTTTTATTTTACTGTATTCTATTTATAACAAAAACAAAGTGTATAAAGAGAGAAGGAGAGAATATAAAAAATAGAATTTTTAGTTAATATATAAAAAGAAATGATGAATGAGTAAGTCCTTCTTCTTTTGAGACTGCGGGTACACAGATGCATTTATGTAGATGTAGTTTTTTTTTTTTTTGAATGTGTATGATAGTATAATAATAATTTGGCATATGA
>AUXN01000483.1:0-11027 GCA_000482125.1 Strigomonas galati
ATCCTAAAAGTAATAAAAACTAAAAGCGAGAGGCACCAAGAAAAAAAGAAAAAGAAAAAGGTTGAAAACGAAGCGAGATCCAACGAAAAAAAAATTCTTCTTTTCCATGTTCACTTCTCTCCGTTTTTTCCCCTCTTTTTTTTTTTCATTCTTCTCGTTTCTCGCTTTTCATGTGTTTTATATTACCATCACGATTAGTTTTTCCTTTTAAATTTGTTTTTGTTTTCTTTTTCATCTTCTTCTTCATTATCACAGCATTATCATCACTAAAACGATTTAGTGACCGTGGCCGTGGCCCTTGGCGTCCGCGGCGTCCTCCTCGCCCGCCTCCGCGCGCAGGCGGGCCTCCTCCTCCGCCTCCTTGCGCTCGCGGATGGCCTTCTTGGCCGCCGCACGCTTCGTCTGACGGTCAATGTACTCCAGAGGCGGCCACGTGAAGCAGCACATGAGGAGCGAGAAGAAGTAGGTCACGACGAAGGCGAGCACCATCAGACCAGCAATGCAGCCGGTGCTGCAGGTGACCTGGTTGCGGAAGGCGTTGGGATCAGTGGAACCGACGATGCCAGACATGTTTATTTCTTTGAGTGGAGTTATTACAAAGTTTTTTTTTTTAATTTAAAAAAAAAGGGCTTTATATATAGCGGAACTATAAAAAGAATCAGAAGAATCACTTAAGATCAAAGAAAACTAAAAAAGAAAACAAAAGAGAAAAAAAGAGAGAAGAAAGATTAATGAATGTCAACAGTAAGACATATGCACTGGCTTGCAAGATTTGTTAGCAAAACAGTTATTCATACATGCACAAACACAAAATTGTTTTTGTTAATTTTTTTTCTTCTTCTATTATAATAATGCGTAAACGTGACATACAGAAAAGAATAGTAATAGTAATAATAATAAAACAGAGATCTAAAATTTAGAGAAAAAAAAAAACAAACGAAACAAATGAGAAATTATTATTTTTTTTTTTTAAAGAAGTTACACATCTGAGTTCTTCCTCCGTGGCCTCCTCGTGATCATAATAGTAGGAGGGCTGGTGGTTACTTTTTGTTGCTGCTGCTCTTGCTGTTGTTCCAACCGAGGTGGTGATACCAGCGCTTCTGCAGCAGGTGCACGTACTTTTGGTTTTGGTTTTGGCTGCTCTTGATGATGATGTTGATGACCACTGTTGTTGTTGCTATTACGATGTGCTGGGGCCGTGGTGGTGGTGGCAGCAGGCACCACCGGCGCCTCCGCCGTCACGCGCTGCAGGTCCTCGTAGATCTCCTGCCACTCCTGGTGCTCCTTCGCGAGCACCTCAAAAAAGCCCCGCACGCGGTGCACCTTCTCCTCCGCCTCCTGCAGCTTCTTCTCTCGAGCTGCTGCCGCCGCACTGGCCTCCGCCTCCGCGTCAGCCAGCTTATTCTGAAGAGAGAAGTTCTCCTCTTCGATGCGGGCGAGCTCCTCCAGGAGGAGGAAGCGCTGCCGCTCGGCGTCCTCGCGCTGGTGGTGCAGGTCGCGCTGACGGGCCGCCATGGCACCCGTGTAGCTCACACGCACCTGCACCTCACTGGTGGTGGTGCTGGCACGGCAGGGCGTGCCCCCAGCAGCAGCAGCAGCAGCTGTAGCAGGGGAAAGATAGGGCGACGGCCGCAGCGCGCTTGTCGTCGCGCTCGCGCTGGCAGCAGCCACGAGCGTGCGCTCCTCCTTCACCAGCGTGCCAGGCGCGGCGGTCTGGGAGAGGCGGTGGTGGGACTGGCTGGCGGTGTCGGCGGTGGAGATGCGGGCGGCGGTGGAGGCGCGCGGCAGGTCGGGCAGCAGCCCGGACGCCCTCGAGCTCTTGTTACCTTTCCCCTTTATATGGTCATTATTATTGTGTAAAGGAGAACGGAGAGGAGGGTTCGTGCGCAGCGGCACAGCCTCTTCGGTAGAGGTGGTGGAGGTGCTGCTCTTGCTGTTGCTTTTGTTGTTTTGCTCTGCCATCATTACGGCCATGGAAGGTCGAGGGCTTTCATCGTCTTCATGCATGCTACCATTATTGTTGTTATTGTTATTGGTGGTGAAGCGGTGGCGCAGACTGTTGCGGCCGCTGCCGCTGCCACGGGTGGCAACCGTCGTAGTGGAAGCAGCGACATTGTTGTTATCGTCTGTGACTTCGCTGGGAGCGAAGAGTGTAATAGTGCGCTTGTACTTGAGCTTATTGGTGTTGCGCAGCGTGCCGTCAGAGAGAAGCCCAGGCGAGAACAACAACATGGAGTAGGCACTGTGCTCATCCTTCTTGGCTTCACCGTTGTTGTTAGTGTTGCTGTCTGGTGTTTCCTCCTCCTCCTCCTCCTCCCACGTCAGCTGCAGCTGCGCGATGCCGAGGTCAGCCAAGGACTTGGCCATCTCCTCTCGCGCCGCCTTGGCCGCCTTCACCTTCGCACGGAGCTGAGGCTCTACTTCCCGCTTGAAGAGCAACTTCATCTTCTTCACGAGGTCGCGCCGCTTCTGCCGCGAGAGCTCGGTTTGCTCTTCGTATTGCTTGATGATTTGTTTTTGCATCTTGGTCAGCTTGGCACTGACAAAAGGGAGGCGAGGGTAGGCGTAGAGGAGAGGAGGGAGGTATACGGAGACAGGAGGTGGTGCTTGCTTCTCCTGCTCTTCTTCTTCCTCTTCTTCATCTTCAGCAGCGAAGAGATCACGGGCACAGTCACCCACCACGTCTCCTTCCTTTTGTTTCTTCTTCTTAATTTGATTTGGTTTTTGTTGTTGCTGCTGTTGTTGCTTCAGGAGAAGCGACTCCAGACGGGTGCGCAGCGCCTCGTCCTCCTCCTCCGTCGCCAGCTCCCTCGCCCGCAGCTGCAGCGCGGCCTCGCCCTCGTAGGCCGCGCGTGCCAGACGGTGCAGGCAGGCCAGACAGGTAGAGAGCGGCTTCGCTGACAAGTGGTCCTCCGTCGCCCCACCAAAGAAGGAGAAGAAGCCATTGTTGCCCCGATTGATCGTTTGAATATTTTGATAGGCAAAATTGTTCTTATTGTTGCGGCGCAGCCGGCTCGTCATGCTGGCGGCCGGCGGCGACGGCAGCTGGATGCAGACCATGGCCAGGTCCTCCATCTCACCGAGCAGCTCCGCGAGGAAAGAGGAGAGGAGGTCGCGCGAGTTCACGGAGAGCACGGAGGCCTCGCGGTAGGTCGTGTTGTTGTTGTCGCCGTGTGCATGAGTGGTACCCGTCGTGGTGGTGGTGGTGTTCATGGGATCTTTTGCGGAGCGGTTGGCGCGCACGCAAGTGGTGTCGTCCAACGTCACCAACGGACGAGGAGACACGGCACCTGCAGCAGCAGTAGATGGAGATGCAACAGGATGTGGAAGCGGTGGATCCTCACGTGCTGGCGAGGTCAGTGACAGAGAGCGCTGCCGCGGCATGGTTGGGAGGTTATTGTAGTCTGTGAGAGAAGGCACCCTAATACCAGGCTCGCCTTCTTCTCCGGACCCTTCTTCCGCTTGGATTTCCTCGTCCCCCTCCGCTTCTTCCGTTGGCATTGGCAGAGGGCTGCGCTCGCTGACCTCGCTTCGCTCCTCGCAGCACAGCGGCGATCCTTCGCGTAGCAGTGCAGCGTTGTTGGCCGTGCGGGCGACATCGCACATTTGTTTTTTGATGTCTCGGTTGGTGATGGAGAGCGGCACGGTCGTCTCTTCCTCTTCTTCCTCTTCGTACTCTTCGTCTTGGAAGTGCTCTCCTTCTTCTTCGTGCCTGTGGTGCTGATGTGCTACCGCCTCTTTTTGTTTCTGTAGTTGCTGCTGTTGCTGTTGTTGTTGTTTTTGCCTCTGCCGTTGCTTCTCCTTCATCTTCTGTTCCTGCTCATGCTGTTGTGAGAGCAACTCCAACTGTTCCCACAGCTTCTCCAACCGCAGCCGCTTCTGCTGCAGCGACTTGGTGCGCAACTTCTTTTCTTGTAACATGTTCTGCAACATAAAGAGCTCCTCCTTCGTGCGGAAGAAGTCGGACAGCACTTGGGTCTCCTTTTTGATCTTGCTCGTCTTGGCCACGAGCTGCTCCTCTTGCTGACGCAGCAGCAGCTCTCGCGCCCGGGCTCGTTCCAGTTCTTCTTCCTTGGCCGCCTTGTCAGATAAGAAGGCTGCGAGCTGTACGTCTCCGATAGGCACTTCTTCTTCTTGTGGTTGCTGAGAGGTAGGCTCCTCCATCTCCGTCAGCTGCTGTCCTGGCGATGTCTGTGGCGTGATGGCGTAGGCGGTGAGGCGGCGTGGGGTCACATCCCGTGGGGACCTTTCTTCTTCCTCTTCCTCTTCCTCCAAGAGGTTCCCCTCTTTTTGTGTACGAGTGGTGTTGTGAACGTATACGTATTCGTAGCAGTAGACAGCGTCTTTCACGCTTTCCTTTTCTTTGTGTGAGTGCTTATGATGGTGATGTTGCGGTTGCTCTTGAGGTTTGCTTGCCTTGTTACTGGTGCTTCTCTTTTCAGGGCGAGGTTGCTGCTGCCGTGGGACCACTTCCTCTTCTTCTAGTTCTAACCCCAACTCCCGCTCATGCCCAGGATACTCTTTCACTACTTCTCTTTCTTTTTGCACAAGCGGCGCTTCTTTGGTCACCACACGCTGCTTGCATACAACGTTGTTAAGATTATTATTATTGTTGGTGGCAGGGATGTCTGTTGCAGTTGCTTCGTGCACAGGCTCCATCTCCCCTTCGCTCGCACGCTTCTCGTCCTCCCACCTGGCGATATTCATTTCCAAATTTTGGTTCATTGCCCGCAGTTTCTCACTCCGGCGAGACGACCGACGGCCGCTGTAGGAGCAGGCAGAGGCGGCCTTCTCGGGTAGGGTAAGCATGGCAGGGCTCCCCTGGCGGCTGCCGCTGCTGTGGCGCATCAGGTTTTCATTATTATTGTAATCATACTCATTGTCGTCGTCATTGTGGTAGACGTCGTCTTCGTTGGAATAATGTCCGTACATATTTACGCGTACACAGAAAGAGAAAAAAAGATATTTTAGTGGGAATAAATAACAGAAAAAAAAAAAAGAAGGTTTGGGAAAATGAGAGTTATGTATAGTGTACCTTTCTAAACTAAAGAAAAAAAAATCTAACTATATATATAGGAAAAAAAAAGATCTAAGTAGGGTGCTTACCCCCTTTTTGTTGTGATGCTTTATAAAAGACAATAAAGAGAGGGAAGGAGAAAATGAGCTAAACCTTAAATGGAAAAGAGAAAGGGACACCAAATAAAGTGAAAAAGCGTAAACACACTTTCTTAAGCTTATCCAGAACATACGTACATATGCCAATGTGCATGTAGGTTTTTTATTTTTAGAATATTACATCGAGTACAACACCATCATCACCAAAATCAAAATAATGTATATATATATAGAAATATGTGTATTTACATTAAAAAAAAGTTACACACTAAAAAGTACAAATCGAAAAATGCAGAACAGCTGTCGTGAAAAAGAAGCTCTGGGCGTAAAAAAAACCCTATCAAGAAAAACAAAGATGAGCAAAAAGGAAAACCGAAACAAAAGAACTCTATTTTATATTAACACTTGTTTTATTTTCTTTTCTTCTATTTTATTTTTTCATGTATCGTGTTTTTTTTCCTCATTTCTTTCTTTCACCATCTTTTTCATCACTTTTTTTTTTATCTTTTTAAGCGGTGGGCGAGGTCGGGTCATTTTCCCCATCATTGGGCACATACGACGGATCCTGCTGGATCACCACCAAAATGTACTTATTATCGGGCGCAATAATAATCTCATCCTTCTTAGAGCGCAGACGAATAAACTGCAAATCGTTACTGCCCGCTGACGCCGCGTTGGGCGAGGTCAAATTATTGTTATTACCTACTGTATTATTGCTGTTGCTCGTGCTGCTGTCTAGCTCTTGCAGGACTTGCTTCGTCTTGAGCGTGAGGCCCTGCATCAGCGCAGCGTAGTGCACGGCGAGGGCGCGGCTGGCCTCGGTGAAGCTGTGGCGCACACAGATACCGTCGCTGTTGAGGATGAGAAAGCCCTGCACGCCCTCGTGCATCGTTACGCGCTTGACGAGCTCCTCGATGTCACTGCCACCTGCTGCTGCCATTATCTTTTGTTTATATATTTACTTTTTTATATATATGATAATTAACTTTTTTTTTTTGAAAGAAAGTAAAGAAAAAAAGAGTAAAGGAAGGAGAGAATGAGTTGGTGTTATTTTGAGTATTGCTACACTGTGATGCATATACAACATCATTTTTTTTTCTTTGTAGAGTTTACGATAAAAGAGAATGCAATCATTTTTTTTTTTAATTCTTCATCTGTTTCAAGATTATTTTACTAAGAAGAGAAAAAAAAATGTAATAATAATAAAGCGACTCTGTGTGTACAGAAAGAAGATGCGAATTAAGTAGTTTGTATTCTTTTTCTTCTTCTGAAAAAAACAAAAACAAAAACAAAAAAAAGGAGGGGAAAATAAATAAATGAATGAATCGAAGCAAAGCTAAAACAACGACGCTTACAAGAATAAGAAAGGCCAACCTAAACGCAAACAAACAAAAAAAGAACAACTAAAATGATCAAGAAAAAAACAAACTAAAAAAATAAGGATACAACATGAACAAAAGCGTATGACGGAGAGAAAAAAAAAAACGCAATACCGTCAATAAACAAACGAAAAAAAGAAAAAGTAAATTATAGTAACAATTTGCTATTTCTTTCTCTCTTTAAGCATATTTATTGAACCTAGTTAAATTATTTTTTTTTTCTCTTTATTCTGCTTTAAATAGATCGAATTAAAATTACTTTTCTGATAGATATTGTAAATCACTGCTCAGTTTCGTCAGCTCAAAAATGAGGGAAAAGATGATACCATCGAAGACGGCCACGCCCACGTTCGCCGTCGCCCCTTTAAAGAAGGCCCGCACGCCCTCCTGCCGCACCAGCTCCTGCGCCACCACGACGGTCTTCTTGAAGCTGGAGGCGTAGAGCTGCCACAGCCGCCGCCTGCTGTGGCTGCTAGCTCCACCACTTGTACTACTAGTACTACCCATCAGACGCTCTACTTGCGCAGAGGGCAGTGTCTGCTGTCGTGTCTGAATCACCGCTAATGGGTTGAACAGCAAGGTGGTAATGATGCTTGCAATGGCGCTGGCGGCCGCGTTGATGAGCGGGTTGTCTGTGCCCGAGAGCAGCAGCCGTGATGGTGACGAGAAGATGGACGTGTGCTCCTTGGTGCTGCTGCTGCCTTCGTGCTGGTGGAAGGGCGCGGCCGCCTCGGCGTGCCGCTGACGGTGGGCCTCTAGCCGAGGCCCGCACACCACATAAAGCTCCTCTTTCGATTTAGTATAAAGAGCCCACCAGCAGCCGCTGGCAGGGATGCGCAGCAGACCGGCGCTGGTGCCTTGGTAGAGCCCACGGAGACCGTTCACCAACTTGTGGCGGCCGGTATGCCAGAAGGACTTCTTACTATTTGTAGCTGCTGCTCCTGTTGCGGTTGTTGTTGGTGTAGGAGCACGCTGAAACGTCCCCCAGACCTCGCGCAGCGTGCTACGCACATTGCTGTAGGTGTTGTTGGCGCTGAGGCCGTACTGCGCCGTCATCTGACGGTTCGCGACAATGACGAGAGGGGTCACGGCGAGGAGGGAGACGACATCGCCACACATGGCGCCAATGGCAGCATAGCCACTGTGACCTTCGAACACCTCTTCTTCTCCTTGTTGTTGTTGTTGCGCGTTGCTGCCTTTTGTCATGCGCTCCTTTAATGTCTCCAGCGTAAAGAGGTAGGCGATCTCGCCGACAAGGTTGCAGGTAAGAGCGGCCCCCAGGCCGCGATAGCTGCCGCGGAGCCCACCAGAGCCTAGCTCGTACGTGTTAAAGCCTGCTCCTGCTGCGCTTGCTCCAGCTCCTGTAGGGATACGTAGCTGCCCGCCTCGGTAGGCCGCCGCAATAAAAGAAAAAAGACCCGGTGGCCGCGGTTCACTTGTCACACGCTTTCGCGCGATGGCTAAGTTCAGCGGGTGAAAAAAGATGGTACGCGCAGTGATGTTCACGCCGAGGAGGGCCAGCCACGTCGGGGCGTGGATGTCGGAGAGCGTACGATTGACGGCGTTGGTGGTGATGGTGGGAGGCTCTGGGGACAGGACGTCGGCCGCGACCACATTGGGGGCGAGAGAGGAGGGAGAGGTGGAGGAGGCGGTCATGAGACTTTACTATATATTTTTTTAGTATAATATATATATTAACAATATGAAAATAAAGTGGGTATAGAAAGAATAAAAAAGAAGAAATGGGAGTGATACTAAGATCGACTTCCCTTTTTAAGAAAAAAAAGTTTGTATATATATATATATATATATATATATATATATTATTATTATTATTATTATTTTTAACATCAGTTTCATTGATAGTGTATACGAACACTTGTTTTTTTTTTTTTTCAAAAATGGGCGTTTGTACTTCAGGGCCGTTGCGGTACGGAAAAAATAGCTGCGAACCCACCACCCTGAGTAAAAATAATAGTACAAATAGCCAAACTGCCGGTGCAACACAGCAATACCCAACTGATAGCAAAAACAGTAATAATAATAATAATAACGGTGCTGCTGCTGCTCCCTTAGACCCCGCTTTGAAGCGCTCCGCCTCCGTCGATGCGCCCTTCGATAACTATGATCCCTCTGCTTGGCAGCACAGCGCCAAGTCCATACACGACGATAGTACCTCCAAAGGTGGTGACAACGGTGCTTTAAAAGAACCACAACTCTCTTCCTCGTCGTACGGAACGTCGTCCTCTCCCTCCGCGCGGCCGACGGCAGCCAACAACGGCAAGCACAGCCGCCGCTCTAGTCAGTATGTCATGGATGACATTGCTGTCAACGCTGGTCGCAAACAATCGGCCATCGCCGTCGAAGGGGCGTCCACCACGCGTAGAGAGAGCCGCTCGCTGCGGCAGAGACACGTGAGCTTAGTGTTGAACGAGACAAGAGCCCTGCTCGAATCCATATCGGAGAAGCGAACGGATGAAGACATGGACACGTTTCTGGAGCGCCTGTTCAATACCATTGACACGACCAAGCGTCACAAAATTTCCAAGATGGAAATGACAGCGTATATTCAAAACAAGGTACTGAACAAGAGCGGTAGCTTCTCGACCGTGCCTGACAACGGCGGCATGAGTCCAACCAACTCGGCCAATAGAAGTCAAAAAGCGAATAGTTTCTCTCCCACGCACGCGCGGGGCGTTAGCTCTCAGGACAGTAGCAGCAGCAGCCTCACCTCCACGGGATGGAAGAGCACCATCGACATTATGTTTCGCGTGGCAGACGACGGCACCGATCACTTGATCGATCTCGAGGCGTTTCAGAAATTCTTCCACTTCATGACCCAAGACATTGTGTCGATATTAGCCGAGTCTGACTTGGACGTCGAGGTGCCCATCCAAAGCGTCACACCGGCCGAGCTCACCGACATCAGTGTGGAGGGACTGAGCAAATCCACTCCCTCTAACCAGCTACCCACCAGCATCAACCTCAGCAATAGCACCAGCACCAACAGCAACAGCCACGGTGGCAAGGTGCGACACCACCACTACCCTCTCCCGCTGCGCGACGTGCGGGTGTGCCCGTTACGCAGCCAGGCCGAGCGCATCAAGTGCGTCGCGCTGTCACCAGACGGGACGCTGTACGCCGTGACGCACCGCTCCGACACTGTCGTCCACGTCTGCGAGCCGCGCGGGGAGGAGATGGTAGGGCTCGTCGGCCACGGCGACTCGCTGCTAGGCATCTCCTTCTCGGCCGACAAGAAGTTCGTGGCCACCGCCTCGCGCGACGGGCTGATGGTGCTGTGGGACCGCACCGTGGGCCTCGAGTACCACTACGTGGAGCACCCCGGCATCGTGACGGCGGTGCAGATGAGCTACGACGGCAAGGTCATGTACACCGGATGCCAAGACGACCTGGTGCGCAAGTTCAAGGTGCCGAAAGGCAAGCTGCTCGCCACCAGCGAAGCCTTGCCGACGAGCGAGACGAGTGTCATTGTCACCATTGGCGTGCAGCACACGAAGGATGCCCACATCGTCCTGTCCCACAGCTGCGACAAGGGCGCATACATTGTCGACGCCAAGGACCTGACCGTGCTCAACGTGCTTGGCGGCCACGACACGCTGGTCTGGAGCGCCTGCTACAGCGTCAACGACACGTACGTGCTCACGTGCTGCGAGAAGCGCGTCATTGTGTGGGACACACGAGGGTACGTGCGCATCGCGCAGTACGACACCGCCGAAGTGAAGCCGCAAATGGGCCCCGACGCGTGCTGGACCGCCGCCATTTTTGGCCCCTCGGCGTATCAGAATCTAGTCTTCATCTTCAGCACGGAGCGGCAGATGTTTGTGTTCGAACTCCCCGCCTCCCGCAAGAAGGACCGTCGCCAACGGAAGCAAGCATCCAGGTTAGAGCGCCAGCAGCAGCAGCAGCAGATGGATATGGAATCGCCTAGCTCGTTCAGTCAAGAAGCGCAGAAAATTATTATCAAGGCAGATCCTACCCAGTCTCTGATGGATTTATACTTCCATAGCAGTGTATACGCGGTGGCTTTCCCGTGTGAGAAGAACTTTTTCATCTGCGGCGACGACGATGGAAATGTTTATCGAGTAGACCTTTGCTAGCGCATGTATTTCTACTACGCGCGCGCTCTATTTTTCTTTACTTTTTTTCTTTTTTTTTTTTTTCTTTTCTCTCTTCTGGAACTAATTTTTACCTTTTTGCTTGGTTCTTCACATCTAAGGAATAAATAATTAAATAGAGGTTCGAAAAGAAGGTGAAACTCACAATACAATTAAAACGACTACCATGTACATATGCATTCACACGTACGTTTTAAATCAACGATTCTTTATTTTTTTAGCTTTACTTTTATTTTTTCATTTCGGTCTTTTATTTTTTTTCTCGTTTTAAATTAATTATCTTTGTATAATACGACTGATGTTATTTTAGCTACGCATTAACGCATGTCAAGTTCTCAAAATATATATTATTATTTTTTTATTTTGTATGTGCACTTCCTACATGTATGGATGAGAC
>AUXN01000484.1:0-5000 GCA_000482125.1 Strigomonas galati
ACCTTCTCTAGATGATCTTATGTTACAATGTATTAGAAATAATAGTAATGAAAATAATAATAATAATAATAATATTCATAGTAATAAAATAAATGAAATAATGGTAGAACTAAGAGAGTACATTGTCAAAACTCGAAATAATAATTATAATAGTGAAGATGTTTGTTATTGTTTTGTGTTGGCTGCTTCGTTTTTTTATGAATTATTATTAGTGACACCACCTCCTCCAACAACAATCAGTATGAAAAATAATAATAGTAATAATAATAATAATAATAATAATTTATATATACAAACGGAACTAAAGTTATTTCAATGTTTCGATAATATTGGAAAATTGATTAGTTTACAATTATTACCAATTAATAATAATAATAATAATAATGACAATACGCATTCGTTTCAACTTATTCCTGAGATTAAAAAACTATTTTTCAAATTTTTATTATTCTCTCATCGTAATGATAACAATGATAATAATACTAATGAAAGTAATAAAATGAATAGTAATAATATCAATTTAGTTTCCAGAAAATGGGTACAGCCTTTGTCTCCAGAAGAGGAAGGAACAATAAAAATAAATAATGATAATAATAATAATAATAATAATAATAATACGTCTTTGGCTTTATTAGTTCCTAATAGTAATAATAATAATAATATTATTTTTTTTAATATTATTAATAATAATAATAACAGTTACAGCAATAATGAAGCAATGCTTCGTTTATTACAGATTATAAATAATATTATTTACATTTCAAGTAATAATAATAATAATAATAATAATAATAATAATTTTGATATTCAAAAAGAATTGTTAAGTTTATTATTATGTTGTTATACCGTTTATACTTATAATAATAATAATAATAATAATAATAATAAAGTGATAACAGATATGTGTGCTACTATTATTTCGCAACAAAATAAATTTTTGTTATCTTCTCTTTTTGTTTCTAATGAAAATGATAACAGTAAAAGGGATAATAATAATAATAATAATAAAAGTAGTAGTAATAACCATTTATCGTTATTTCAAACGCCTTTAATTATTTTAAACTATTTACAAAGTGTCACTTCGATTATTAACGGAACGTGTCAAAAGCAAAATCAAAATAATAACATTAATAATAATGAAAACGAAAATAATAATACTAATAATGGCAATAACAAATCTTTTCTTTTCTTATACACGTTTATGTGTAAAAGGGAAAATGATTTTGTCAACTATTATATTCCTTTTCAGTTACGTTTATTATTATTAGATTTACTGATTGATTTTTTTACCGAACAAAATAATACACAGACTATAAAAACAAATAACAACAACAACAATAATAATAATAATAATGTATTTTTACAATCGGTAAAGGAAATACTTTTCAAATTAGCGTTTCATTTTGCTAATGAAGAAAAGGATAATAACAATAATAACAATAATAATATTAATAAACTAACTCTAGATGAAACTAATAATAATAATCAAAAGGAAAGTGAAATAATAAAAGAAAACGAAAATAATAATATGCTCTTTTATAAAGTTCAAAAGTTAACCATTTTATTATTAATGTTAAAAGATGATAATAATGATAATAATAATAATAATACAAATAATAATAACAATATACATATCTTATTATTATTAAAAGAACATTTAAAAATAATCACCAATTATAATAATAATAATAATCAAAATAATAATAATATAAAAAGTATGGCCAAATATATTTTTATCATTTGGAAAGAAATGTTTTTGTATTCTCAACAAAATCGAAACGTAAAAGATTTCTTTTATCATCTCTTCTTTTTTCATCAAAATAATAATAATAATAATAATATTCAAAATAATAATTATTTATTTATTCAAATGATAAGTCAAAGTTGTGCACTTGTGGTGTCTTTAATAGCGAATATTAATAATAACAATAAACAACAAAAAGGACAAATTATAAATTATAATAATGAAATGGTCGTGATAGAAATTACACATGTCATACAATTATTTACCCAATTTTTATTTTTTTTCTTAACCGAAAATATAAATGTCAATCATCATTTATATAGTAAAACGTATATTAATAAAATTATAGAGCATATGTTATTTCTTCATTTTCCTCCTACTACAACAACAATAACAGATAATGATAATATAAATAATAATAGTAATAATAATAATGAAACAAAAAGTTTCTTTTCCCTTTTTTCAGACTGTTTACTCTTTTTACAAAAGGAAGATATTTATAATTCGGTCTTTTCCGTTGCGAGGCAAACACAAAAATCTAAAATATTATTAAATAATAATAATAATAATAATGAAAATAATAATAATTACTATTTGGAAGATATTCATACCATCAATACCGTTTGTGACTACTTATTAGAAAGTGTAAAAAATATTATTTTTATTTCGATTCATTTGCAAAATGATTTGAAAACAAAAACAAAAACAAAAGATACTACTAATGCTAATACTACTACTAATAATAATGATAATAAAGAAGAGGAAGAAGAAAAAGAAAAAGAGAAAAAACAAAACGGTTTACAAACAATAACAGGACGTTATTTTCTTCTTTTAAACACCATTTTATATTGTGATAATAAAATTATTGATAGCTTGATTGCTAATGCGCTTTTTTTATATAATAATAATAATAATAATAATAATAATGATGATGAAATAAATAATCATATAATAGCATTACAATACCTAGCCGCAACCGAATATAAATCACGAAAGCAACGACTTTACTTTTTAGAAAACCAACTACAACTCAAAATTAAAATTTTAAAAAAGATTATATTTGCGGCGCAGTTTTTGGAATTTTATAATAATATGATTACAGAAGAAAGTAGTAATAACAATAGTCATAATAATCAAAATAATAATAATAATAATAATATTTTATCCTTCACCACCAAATCTTTTTCGTATTTTAATATTTTATTTATAAAAATTAAAATGTTTCGTACATTTGTGTTATTTCCGTTGTTGCTGCTACACGATAGCTCTTCGTCTGTTATTTTTGCTACTACCGCTTCCTCTTCCAATAATGTAAATAATAATAATAATAATAATAATAATAATAATAATAATAATAATAATAATAATAATAATAATAATAAAAATAATAATTTGGAAGAAAATTTATTATTATCATTAGAACAAGAAGAAACAGAATTATTTCAAAGTAAATTAAAAAATGTAAAAACAGAAATGATGAATTGTATTCTGTCATTAAGTGTTTCCATTTCTAGCGGGAAATTATTTCACACATTTATACATTATTTATATTTACACTTTTTAAATTTAGATAATAACAATAACAACAATAATCAAAGTAATAATAATAATAATAATATTTCTTCTTATTATTATGAAAAGTTTGCCTTTTTATTTCAAATCAAATTGGTAAATGAAATGCTCATTTTGTTAGTTTTACATTCTTCTCCTTTTGAAATTAATAATAATAATAATAATAATAATAATAATAATAATAATAATATTGTGTATATTCCTCCAACACGTTTATTACGTGTGCATACATTATTTAATTATATGAAACGATTTTATTTTAGTTTTTTGTTTTCGTTTCGTTTTTCTGTTTCTTCTTCTTCCTCTTTTGAAGAAAATACGTTTTCCAACTCTTCTTCTTCTTCTTCCGATGGTGATAATGATGATAATGATGATAATGAAAATAATATTAATAATTATAAAAATACATTAAATTACTATTTCAATAATAATACTAATCACGTAACAGCCGAAAAAAATAAACGTTTTATTCATATTTTTAATAACAATGCCAATAAAATTTTATATGAAAAAACAGTCAGTCAACATTTACAACAACGATTTTTGTTATTTACCAAAGTAGCAAAAGAAGCCCAACAGCAATTACAAATGTTAAATAATAATAATATTAATCATAATAATAATAATAATAATAATAATAATGCTTCCACAAGCTCCACTAGTACTACTACGATACAGCAAAAAGCTATTCAAAATATATTATTATTGTGTTATGCTATTATGTTAAAAACAAATAATACTAATAATAATAATAATACAATGATGGAAACATATATTAGTAATAATAATAATAATACGTCAATTTTTTTAAAAACAATCCTTTTTCAAACTATTTTTCCTGAAAATAATAATAACAATAAGAGTGAAACTACGACTCCATTTTTATTTAATGATGAAGAAGAAATGAAAAAAGATTTGGCGATTATTTTTAATAATAATCAAAATAATAGTAATAATTTGTCCATTTTAATAAAACGAATGGATTACATTCAAAAAATAACATTTTCTTTTCTGTCCGATTTAACATTTTGTTTATTAAATGAAAATCATTTTTATATTTCTCATTTTGCTCATAAAAAAGGGAATACACAAGGTAATAATTATAATCATAAAATTGAAACGAATTATAATTATATTATGGAACTTATTTTTCCGTTTTTATTACAACACATTTTAAATAATAATAATAATGACCAAAATAATAACAACAATAATAATAATAATATTAATATGCATAATAAATATATTTGGAAATACGCTTTTTATACATTACAATACATTCTCTTTTTTCAAAATGATTATTTTAATAGTAATAATAATAATCATTTTAGTATTTTAAAATTAAATGTAAATATTAATCAAATCGAAAATAATATTCAAAACGCCTTTCGCTCTTTAGAATTATTATTTCAAAATGACTTTTTATATTTTGAAGATTTTTATTTAATTTCAGAAATGATTGTCTGTATAGGTCTTTTTGCTAGTCGTCTTATTAATAACAATAATAATAATAATAATAATAGTCAAAATAATAATCAGAATAATAATAAATTTTTAATGTTAAATTTAAATGCGATTCAGTTATTATGGTCTATTGCTGATATGGTTGGAAATACTAATAATAATAATAATAATAATAATAATAATAACAATAACAATAACAATAACAATACAACAATAAAAA
>AUXN01000484.1:7500-11023 GCA_000482125.1 Strigomonas galati
TTTTTAATGGCCTTTTTTAATAATAATAATAATAATAATAGTAATAATGTTCATGCAAAAGTTGTACAATCTTTAATTACTTCTCAAATAGAATTACTAACGACTTTAATAACACACAACAACACGGAAAATAATCATAATCAAAAAGATATAAATCTACTCATCTTTAAAGGAGTAGAACAACAAGTGTTCACAATTATTAGTGTCATGATTCAAATTCATAATAAAATAAAATCACTCAACAACAACAACAACAATAATAATAATAATAATACTATTGACGATAATATAAAAGAACAAGTAAAAAACACACTGCTTGTGTTACTTTCCTTTTTATTAGAGAAGTGGATAAAAACAGCCATCCCAAATACCGAAACGAAAAATAATTATGTGTTAATTAATGAAATGTTGTCCTCTATTATGAAATTGTTAGAAAACGAAAATATAACCGATGCTGAAACTAAAAATAAGAATAATAGTAATGATAAGAGTAATGATAAGAGTAAAGAACTAGTTTTACTTTTTACAGAGGCATTTATAAAAGAGCTCATGATTAAAAATAACATTCAAATTATTCAAAATAATATAAAATTGAGTACTGATAATGATAAAAATAAAAGAAGATTAAGTAGTAGTGTTCTTCAAAGAGAAGAAGAAAAGGAAGAAAAGAAAAACAAGGAAAACAAAAATGTGGTCTTATCCTTTGAAGAATCTTTGGAAGTGATAAAACACTTTTCTTTTAACCACAACGACGACAATCATAATATGTTTAATGCACTCTCCACTGTACTTACAGATAACAGTAATAATAATAATAATAATAATAATAATAATAATAGAAATAAGATTCTCGCTTTTCTTGTACAAGCACAAAGTACGTGTCAGGAAAGCCTTCAACGAACAGCAGAAGGGATAGAGCGAGAGAAGAAGGTACGACAAATGATTCTGGAAGCGATTTTGAAATATTTAAAAGAGTGAAAAAATAACAATAATATTAATAATAAATGTTGACATATATATGTTTTTGTATTGCTGCTTTTTTTGTATTTTTTTTTGTCTGTTCACCGGAACGATGAATTTATTTTATTTTATTTATTTTCTATACATCAACAATTTTTGCATTGTGCTGTGCATCTGCCTTTCGTTTACACGATAATAATACAATAAATTGGTTGCCTTTATTTTTACATCATCTTCTCGTTTGTTTGTTCAATTGTTTATATGTTTCATTTCATAAAAAAAGTAAAGCGCGACTATAATTTTTATTGCAGCTACTATTTTCCTCTCTCTATTTATTTCTTTTTTTTTTTTCTTTTTTTTCTTTTTTTTAAAGGTAGAATACGCATACATAATTTGCTTTTTCTTTATCTATACAAATATTTTTTCTTTTTTTCTAAATAAATACAACAACTTCTCTTTTTATCATGGCATCCTCCGTGCAGTCTCTAGAAACACTCAGCCGCGAGGCCCTCATGATGAAAATTCTCGACCTCCAGAGCGAAAACAGCGCCCTCAGCCGTCAGCTCCGCGGCACGCGCGGCAGCGTCAGCCGCGGCTCTTTCCAGAATCCCAACAACTCTGTTGGCGGTGGTGGAAATGGTGATAGTCACATGGATCCTTCCACGTCCACCAACAGTGCACTCTGTATGTCCCCTGCCGCTGCTCGCCTCAGCTTGGGTCCTCGTGACCCGAACGAAGCCAGCCTCACTACCGGAAACAATACCAACAACATTAATAAACATTATGAAATTTCCATGTCGGTGATGGTGATAGAGAACGGCAGCGCGCTGAGCGTGCCTATGTCGGCCGTGCTGGATAAGACCTACGGAAGAGAAGACATGCGGGATGCGGACACGCCCGTGGTGTCGTCGCGCTTTTTAGAAGACTCCCCCGGCAGCAGCACCAGCTATCCCCGACACTCCATAAGCAGTTTTCGTCCGGAAGCTTCTACCGAAGTGAACAATGCCACTAGCACAACAGCTAATAATAATAATAATAATAGTAATGCCGTAGATGAGGAAATGGCTGCTATTACAGCTGGAGGCGCAACCGGAACTGCAGATGCTACCAGAGGCAGCACCATGCTAGGAGGAGTAAATAATACTAATCATACAACAACAGGAGGAGGAGAAGACGAACCATCGCCGCAGGATCCTTCCAAACAAATCGCAGCCGCCCTCAGTCAGCGCGCCGGTGTCACGCAACTCAATCTCAACGGTGGCCTCTTTCTTCCACGCGATATGTCGCTGGACGCCGACGCCCTCATTTCGTTACAAACGCTTCGCCTCTTTAACACCCAATACAGCCGCGAGTGTTTGAGCCCTGTGTCCTCCTACGGCAACGCCGTCTATCACTATATTGTGAAGACGTTCGCCGTGCGAAATGGCTGTCAGCACTTGCCGGATGACGTGGAAGGATTTGGCCGCACGATGGTGAGCTTGTGTAAAGAGGTGCAGCGAGTGCTACAGAGCGAACCCCGGCACACCTCCGTGGCCAGCCCGTGTTACGTCTTTGGTGACCTCCACGGCAACTTTCGCGATCTATTCTACTTCATGGATAATCTGATTAGCTTCCAAGATCTGCGCTACACACCGCACCGATTTGTCTTTCTCGGCGACTATGTCGACCGTGGCGAGTTCAGCGTCGAAGTCATTGCCTATTTATTTGCCATGAAAGTGATTGCGCCACATAAAGTGTTATTATTGCGTGGCAATCATGAGGATACACTTGTCAGCGGGGATATTGGTGGCTATGGCAATACCAGTTTCCGTGCACAGTGTCATGCTGTGTTGGGCACGGCCCTCGGTGAGGAGCTCTGGCGGCAGGCCAGCACCGCCTTCTCGTACCTCCCCCTCACGGCCAACATCGACCACAAAATCTACTGCACGCACGGTGGCATCCCGCGCTACCGCGGCGGCGTCGACGACCGGCTCGAGCTGCTGCAGAGTGAAGATTTTCCCGCGATGGAGAGTTTCTTTCAGGTGCCGGAGCAGGAAACGGCGACGCATCAAAAGTTTCGGCAGACAGGGATGGACACGTGCTGGGCGGACCCGGCGGAGAATGAGGGGAAGCTAGATGACTATGGGTTTGGCAGCAACCCCCGCGGCACGGGCGTGATCCTCTTCGGCAGCAAAGCCGTCGATGATTTCTTAGATCACTTTCATTTTGAGTATATTTTCCGCGCCCATCAAGAAAAGTCCGATGGGCTCAAGTTAAGTAAGAATGCACGCGTGTTTACGATTTTTAGTACGAGTGCCTATGTGGGCCATCAGAACGGAGCCGGTGTCGTGTTGGTGGCAGATGGGAAAATTCGGCTGATTGTGAAGACAGCGGACACGTATGAGGAGGAGGAAGAGGACGATTATTATGAGGAAGATCAACAACAACAACAACAACGGAGGTAAAATATATAAATATATAACTAGTTTTTTTTTTTTGTTGTGTGTGTGTGTTTGTTTTTTATTTTTGTTTGGAGTAAAGGACGGAATAGATGGTGCAACTATATTTTTGTGATTCTTTTTTT
>AUXN01000485.1:0-11014 GCA_000482125.1 Strigomonas galati
TAAAGGGAACGTATATAATACTTGTAGTCAACAACCTTGTGAATATGTAACTGGAAAACCATTACCTTTTGGCACCTCCTTCTTTGTCTAAACCTTCCCCCCCTTTTTTTTTTCCAAGCAAGCTCCTCAACCCAACACAATTATTCCCTACACATATAAACATCATACTATTCCTTTTCATCGTGAGCGATCCAGGTGAAGGCAAACACATAAACTAAATAGTATAATCCACAACAACAGCAAAAAAAAAAAAAAATTAACACACTTACACGTACGTAATTAGCTAGAGCAGACAGTACAAATGGAGACAGAAAACCTAGTAGCTGCAGATGTGCTGAATGAAGAAGAGGCAGAAAATGTACTCGTCGGGGAAGGCACCGCCGATCGTGAGGCCGAGGAGGTTTATGAGCCTTCCTTCTTCGAGGAAGAGGAAACGTGCCGCACTCTCCTTCAACAGGTCGCCACGCTGCTGCCCACCGACAACAGTATTTTGCTCCCGTCGCCTGGCGCAGACCCCAAAGGTGTCTCCGCTCTTCTGCAGGTGAAGTTCCCGGCCATCCTGGACCGATACCAGGAAAGCCCTCACCTGCTCCATCCTCATCTAGAGAAGCTCATCCAGCCCCTCGTCGACATGCTTCTGACCCTTTTACCCTCCGCCTCCGTCGCCCTGCAAGAGGAGACTGCCATCCTCCAAGGCAAGGCAAGCACCAGTAGCAGCACGAGCGGCGGTGCGCAAGAAAAGGAGCAGCAAGACACAGTGGTGGTACTGCAGGAGCACGCGCTGGGTCAGAACTTAGACATGTTCGACACGGACGCGCCGCGGCATCCGCTGCACTTAGTGTGCGGTGCTCTCTACACTATCGCCAAGACGGCGGGCGAGGAGAGCTGCATTAGCTACTTCCCGCACGAGGCGAAGCACTACGAGGATGTCTTCTACACGTTGCGACTCTGGAAGACGAACCCTATCCGCCGGCGCGAGTGGGAGGTGCGCTACTGCCTGCTCCTCTGGCTCTCCAATCTCATTCTGGTCCCCTTCGAGCTGAGCATCATCGACTCCTCCTGCGGGGCCGTGGCCGACGGCAGCAACCCCAACCCCGCGAGCAGCGCCGGGGCGGGCGCGCTGTCCCTCTCCGACGCGGTGCTGCTGACGGCTGTGTCCTTTATGCCCGACTCGACCAAGTGTCGCGAAGGCGCCGCCCTGCTCATCGCGCGGCTGGCGACTCGCCCCGACAGTGGGCGTCACCGTGACCTCTTCTTCAGCTACGCCCGCCAGGTCCTCTCGGGCGTGCCACCAGCAGAACGCTCGGCCGGCCTGCTGTCGCGCCTCCAGGAGCCGGAAGGGAGCCGCGCCTTCTTCGTGCAGGGCCTGCTGCTCGCCATCGCCACGACCATGAAGCTCGGGCTGCGCCAGGAGCTCGTGCAGTACGCAAGCCCGCTCATCCCGTGCGTGCTAGAGCTGGCGTCGCACCACATGGGGGACGGACTTATCAGCAAGACGGCCGTCTCGGTTGTGCAGCGCCTGGCGCTGTCGATGCTAAAGAAGAAGACGGCCTCGTGGAAGTACCGCCGCCACGTCGAGTCGCTCGCGGCCAACCTTGGTGATGTGGAAGAAGGCAAGGGCAACGCCGAGGAGGCGGAGGACGATGTCGCCATTGAGGGCGACATTGGCTGCCTCGAGGACGCGATCGCCTTCTTGATGGAGATGATTAGCCACAAGGACACCATCGTGCGCTGGTGCGCCGCCGAGGGCATCGGCCGCGTGTGCGAGCGGCTGCCGGAGGAGATGGTGGTGGAGATTATAGAGTCGCTGCAGGACTGCTTCGCGACGGAGTATAACGACCAGAGCTGGCACGGCGGCCTGCTCACCTACGCGGAGCTGTGCCGCCGTGGTGTCGTCTCGGCCACCTACCTCGGCAAGCTTGTGCCGCGCATCGCGAAGGGGCTCGCCTTCGACTGGAGCAAGGGCACCTACAGCGTGGGCGCCCACGTGCGCGACGCGGCAAGCTACACGTGCTGGTCCATCGCCCGCGCGTACGACGCTGACGACATCAAGCCGCACGTGTACGACCTCAGCGTCAGTCTCGTCGTCACGTCCTTGTTTGACCGCGAGGTGAACGTGCGCCGTGCAGCCTCAGCTGCCTTCCAGGAGTGTGTAGGCCGCCTCGGCAACTTTCCCTACGGCATCGACCTCGTCACGACGATGGACTTCTTCTCGCTCGCCTCCCTCAAGAACGCCTTCACCGTCGTTGCGCCCAAGGTCGCGCTCTTTGACACGTACCGCCCCCGCATGCTGGAGGAGCTGGTGTGCACCAAACTGAGCCACTGGGACCGTGCGGTGCGACAGTGTGCGGCCGTCGCGCTTGGTCTCATCGGGCCGCTCGACGCGGACATGATGCACGAGGAGGTCGTGCCGGAGCTGCTCGGTCGCGTGACGGACACCACCGTCGCGGCCCGCCACGGCGCCCTGCTCGGCCTCGCGGAGCTTGTGCGCCACTTGCCCGTCGAAGGCTGGAGCGCGGCGGAGCAGGTGCAGATCGCCGAAGTAGTCGTGCGCCTTGACAGCGCGCGGCTCTTCCGGTCTCGCGGCGGCGAGTACATCCGCGAGGCGTGCTGCCTCCTGCTGGCTGCCTGTGCCGCCGTGGACTTTCCGATGCCGGACTGCGTGCCCATCACAAAGATCAGCGGCGAGAAGGGCAAGGCGCGGACGCTCAAGAAGGTGCAGGACTTCTTCGACGACACGCAGAAGAACATTTTGGAGTGGGTGCAGCTCTGCGCGGCGGACAGCTTCCGTCAGTTTGCGGAGGTCTACTACAAGGAGTTTAGCCCCGCTTTCCACGGGAAGGTGCTGGAGAAGATGCGCGATGGCTGTGCGCCGAGCAAGCCCACGCTCGAGCGACGTGGCGTGCTGGCCGCCTTTGGTGGTATTCCCGCCAGCTGGCTTGTGCAGCCGGAGGGCGAAGGTGAGGGCGCAGCGCCCTACTTTGTCTCCATCTTCCGTCTGCTCGAGTCGTGCGCCGTTCTTGAGGCAGACCAGGACCCGGAGCTGGCCGACGCCGAAGGACGTCGCAACGCGGTGAATGCGATGGGGTACTTGCTACAGCGCCTCCCACCGCAGCATGCGGCCATCACGGCGGAGTGGTTCAAGGGTCTCTTGCACACCTTCCTGCGCGCCCTCAATGACTACGCCACAGACAAGCGCGGCGATGTCGGCTCGTTTGTCCGCCTCGCCGCCCTGCGCGCCCTTCCTACCTTGCTGGGGCAGGGCATCGCTGTGTGGCACGTCTGCGCGCCTGACCAGCTGCTGCAGGCACTGCAGGCCACGGTGCGCCTTGCAATGGAGCGGCTCGACCGCGTGCGCGGGACAGCCATGCGGGCGCTCCACCAACTCCTCCTCGAGCGACAGGACCTTGTGCGCGTGCTTGAGGGAGACGAAGCGCACGCACCGAGCCGGGCTGAAACGCAGTACCTCGCCGACCTGCTCCAGCACCTGGCTCTCGTCGATTGCGGCTCACCGCAGCAGGTGCTCCCGGCCGTCGTGCCTGCCCTGCTGCGGGACTGCCCAATCACCTATGCCTACGCGGCGGTGGAGGGCCTTGTCGTCTCGGCTGGCGACCTCTCGCGGCATGTGCGCGACCCGGCGGTGGAGGCGCTGCTGACGGCCTTCTGCGCGACGCCGCCCGCAGGCGAGACAGTGACGAACTACCAGGCACGCCTCTCCAGCTACTTGACAGCTGTCGCCACGGCATACACTCATTGTGAGCGCGTGCTCGTGCCGCTTAGCCGCACGCTGGACTACGTGCTCGGGAAGGAGGTGCTGAGCGCGGCCGCCCAGCAGGAGACGGTGCAGGTGCTCCGTGGCGAGATGCGGCACTTCGCGACAGCCATCACAGTGCTGCTGCCTCTCTCTACGCTGCTCACGACGCTCTGCCGCTGCAGCGACCTTGAGGCGCGGCGCACGGCGTGGTCGCTCGCCCTTGTCATGATCGCGAGCCGCTATCCGAAGGTGCGCGCCAAGGTGGCGACCGACCTTTATACGGCCCTGCTCGTCGTCACGTCAGGTGCTGCGACAACGGAGGCAGGGACACCACAACCACTACAGCAATGCAGTGAGGCGATGGCCCACCTATCGGCGACGCAGTGGGACGCCAACGACGCGGCCAAAGTACGCACGGCTCGGAATGCGCTGTACGGGATGCTGGGTCTGCAGCCACCGGCAGCGAAGGGCGACGGGGAAGAGGATGCGAAGAAGGGCGCAGGGGTGCCCAAGGAAAAGGTGGCAGCGAACTACATGGACCTTGTCCGTGAGGCTGGCTATTGAGAATTATTTGCACAAGAATCTATACATGCATTGAAACTAAACAATCCAAAATAACAAATGTTGATGATAGAGTCCTGATATATATTATTATTATTATTATTATTATAAAAAAAGATAGAGCAAAACAGAACACCGAGAAACCGAACACGCTCACAATGAACCCAAAACAACAGATTACTTTACCTTCTGCCTTCCCTTTACTACTTGCGGATGTTAACTACCTTTCCCCTACTCATTTTAATTATATTTCCTCCTCGTTCCTCAATTACAGTAATCTATTGTACATATAGGTATGTCTAATTAGGATGGTGTCAAACGAGCAGCTGATCGCGAGGGAACTGGAACGCACCAAGCCCTACGATGTGTTCCAGTGGTCCACCCCAGCCGCCTCCCGCACCTTTGCCGTCGCCAACGACCTCTACGGCTGTTTCTTCTATCTCTATGTGGACCATCTTGAGCTGCACGTCGACCTCCTGGATGCCTACGTGCTGTCGCTACAGTTGCTCTACCTGGGGCACCCCCTGGCGCCGCCAGTGGAGACAAATGAGGTGATGGCAGTCCGGAGGGAACAATTGATTACAGACGTTAAAGCGAGTCCGACAACTTTCGTGGTTTCCTTTGAGGAGTGGGTGGAGTTTCCCATCCGGCTCGGCGATCTGCCGATGGACGCGGTTCTGCAGATGGAGCTGCGCGGCGCGGAGGGCCGCCGCCGTGTCGCCGTCACCACTGTCCACCCCTACACTACCACGGGGCAGCTCAAGACGGGCAGGCGGTATTACAGTCTCTGCAAACCAGACACTGCGCCGGAGGAGAATGCCAATGAAGACGACAACAGCCTCGCGCCGTGGCAGCAGGCCGCCGACGACCTTCGCAACGGCGTCCTGCCCGCTGTGCCGTGGTTAGATCGCATCACGAACGCCTGTCTGGAGGATCTTCGCCTCGAGACAGCATCAACCGCAGTGACCGACTGTTGCAGCACGAGCACCTCCACCTCCTTCTTCTGTGGCACGTTGCACCTACACTTCCCGCAGGCGTCTCTCCCCACGCCGCTCTATCACCTTGACCTCCCCTACACCATCGCGCCCCCGCCATGGGTGACTGCAGCAGCCAGCGAGGTGGGCGCCGGCGGCGGTCACGGGGCGCCCTTCCAGGATGAGTACCACTTCGCCAAGGAGCACAACCTCAGCGAGGCGCGGGCGGCTCTGCTGTCCAAGTCGATGCTGCTCTCCGGCAGCAGCGGCACGACCCCAGGGCCACGCGAGCGCAAGCGGCTCTTGCAGATGGTGGCGCGGCCGCCCCTGCAGTTGGAGCCGCTGCGCACGGAGGAGATCGGCCTCCTGTGGCGCTACCGCTTCTTCATCCTGCGCGACTCGCGCTTCTTCCTCCTCTTTATGCAGCACATTGACTGGCAGACAAACACGCTGGAGCGGCGCCTCGCGACGGAGATGCTGCTGACGGCTCGCACGCTGCAGCTGCCCGACCTGCTCGGCTGTCTCTCCTTCACGTTCCGCCGCGTGCTCGCCATCCGCCGCTACGCGATTGCGCAGATGAACAGCGTGAGCGATGAGCTACTCTGCCACTTGTATTTCCCCCTCCTGCAGGCCATCCAGTACGACGACCCCTCCGAGCGCGAGTTGGCGCACTATCTGGTGCTGCGTGCCTTGGGGCACTGGGAGCTGTGCTGCGCGCTGTGGTGGGCCGTGCGCGTGGAGAGCCAGCTGCGCACCGCCGCGGGCGACCACATGCCCTTCTACCTCATGGAGGAAGAGATGAACTACGTGTTGCAGCAGCAGCGGCCGACCTTCTGGAAGCGGCTCAAGGCGCAGCAGGACCTCGTCGAGTCCTTCCGCGAGCTGACAGACAAGGTGGTCGCGGCCACCTCCTCCTACAATCGTCCCGGGCGAGTGGAGAGCGGCCAGCAGCTGCTCAAGAAGCACAAGACACGGCTGCAGCAGGTTCTGAAGGACACGCAGGGCACGCTCGTCGCGCCCACCCACCCACGGGCACTCCTGCGTCGAGTGAAGCCGGAGTCCTTCTATATTTTCAAGAGCGCCACCATGCCGTTTCGCCTCGACTTTGTCGCCTCCCTCTCGGCGGCACCCTCGGCGCGTGAGCATGAGGGCGCAGCCGCCAACAGTGAGGTGATGGAAGACGAGGGCGAGGTGGTCTTCTGTCCCTTGGCGTGCCGCCCCGTCCCGTCCACGCTGATGGACGTCATGCCGCCGCGCACCTCGGTGGAGATTGGCCTCATCTACAAGGCGAAGGACGACGTGCGGCAGGACCAGCTCGTGCTGCAGCTCATACAGGTGATGGACACAGCGCTGCGGCAGGATGGGCTAGACCTCGGTCTGACCATCTACCGCGTGACGCCGACGGGGCCAGAGAGCGGCTTTGTCGAGATGGTGCCTGGCGCGGTCACCCTGCAGAGCGTGCAGTACGACGTGAAGGGGTTCCTGCAAGGGCACAACCGCTCCACGCACGCCATGCGGCAGGCAATGGAGCGCTACATGAAGAGCCTCGCAGGCTACTCTGTCATCAGTTTTGTCCTCGGCCTTGGCGATCGTCACCTCGAGAACATCCTCATGAAGCCCGACGGCCGTCTACTGCACATTGACTTCAGCTATATCCTCGGCAACGACCCCAAGCCGTTTCAGCCGCCGATGAAAATTAACCGCGAGATGATCGAGACCCTTGGCGGCCCGGAGAGCGGCAACTATCTGTCCTTTCTGTCCTACTGCTGCGGGAGCTACAACACGATACGCAAGCACGCGCCGCTGCTGCTGCAGTTGCTCCAGCTCACCGTCCACGCCCGCGCGATGCCGCAGCTGACCGCGGCCACGGTCGCCGGGCGTGAAGTGGACCCGCGTACCAACATCATGAAGGTGCAGGAGCGACTGCGGTTGGACTTGAACAATGCGCAGGCGACGCAGTACATTCAGCAGGTCATCGCGGACAGTGTGGGCTCGGTATTTACAAACTTGTGGGACGTGCTGCACGTGGCCGCCCAAGTCACGCGCACGTGATAAAGGCGACACACACACACACACACACACACACACACTCTCTCTCTCTCTCACGATGTTTCTGTTTTCGGTGTTCCTATTTTAACGGTTGCTTTTTGTGTGAATACCTACCATGACGATTATTATGTTGCATGCTTGAACTCCTTTGCTCATACAATGGAACGCTACGTATTTTCTCATTATTTTATTTGTTGCCTTTTAATGATGGTACTTTCGCAGATGTGTGGAATGTGGTATAATGATTGGTGCAATTTGTGTCAAATACTTAATTTTACTTCCCTACGTCTTTTCTCTTTCTTCCTTTCTGTGTGTGTGTGTGTGTGTATGTGCGTGTCCAGGTAAAAACGTAATAACGTTTTTTCTTTTCTTTTGTTCTTCTTTTGTATTTTGTTCAAGTGCAAATATAGATCATTAGGCCTCTAGCATGAAGCGGACAAACACAGGTGCGGCGGCAGACATCGGCCACCCCTCCTTATGCTTCCATAGAGAAATACTCATCGTGCAGGCGTGGGTGCAGATACGCCAGGATTTTTTGAACGCTCTCACGCAGAGCGATAACGGCATCGTCTGGAAGGAGCCCCGCAAGCTCTGGCGCTACAGCCAGGAGGCCCTCGGCAAGTGGATTCTGTCGCAGACGGCGCGCGCCGGGCCGCAGGTCGACATGCGCAGCCACCACTTCTTCCCCAGCGCCGACATGATCGCCAGCTTCCCCGACGGCAAGACCTACGACGAGCAGCTGATCCGCGACCTCACCCTCAAGAGCAACGGCGCCGTCACGCCCGACGTGGCGGCACGCATTCAGCGCCTCGTGGAGTCTTTTGAGCTGGCCAAGCGGTGCGTCGCGGCGCACGAGGCCGTGGCGGAGCAGCTGGCAGAGGTTACGCCGCGCACCGCCTACGCGCCACGGCTGCGACGGATGGAGGAGGACGCGCCTGACCGCAACGCCTTCCAGCGCCGCGTGAAGGGTCCGCTCGCTGTCTTTGGGGTAGAGACGCTGCGCTGCGCGCGCGGCCCACGGCTGCCACCACCCGCCTACATCCCGTGGGCGGCCTACGAGAAGCTGCGCCGCAGCTACAAGGCCTTCTATGAGGAGAAGGACCGCAGCGCGTACCCATCGCTGTCAGGGGAGGAGCTCTTCCTCCGCCGGGCGGCCGTTGTTGCGTGGCGCTACGAGGGTTGTCTGGCGACAGGGTCGCTGCAACTCTGCGCGGACACGTCGCTCAAGCAGAACCTACACGCGTCGGGCTACCTGGTGATCGACCTCTGCGCGTCGCCCATTAACGCCTACATGGGCGTGCCCTCAGCGAGCACCTTCGCAAGCTCGCGGCACGGGGAGCAGTCTAGCCTGGATATTGAGGAGCAGCCCAACTACTTCTGCTCCGCCTTCTACGACACAGATGTTTACTTTGGCAGCCTCGGCAGCGTGCTGCGCCTGCAGCCGCAAGAGATCCTCCACTCCAAAGAGGTCAATCCCTCCGGCAAGTCGCTGCTGCTCACGTACGACGTCCCCTATGATGAGGACCTGTGTGAGCAGATGTTCACCAAGCTCATTCGCGACATGGCCGAGGCGGAATGCGCACAGGGCGAGGCGGCACCCGGCTCTCCCACGATTGACTACGTCCTCGTGCTGCCGCTGTGGTGGGACATCCACCTGCCCATCGAGAAGCAGCTCTTCCAGGACGGCAAGACGGCCCCGGTAACGGCGGACCTGAAGGCGCTGCTGGAGAAGAACGCAAGCGTGACGAACGAGGGCTATCGTGTGCCGTACGAGTGGCCGACGCTGCTCCCTCGCGCCTGCCAGCACCCAGACTCTCCATTGCCCGACGCAAACTGGGCGTGCTTCGATGGCGTCTTTGTGGGTACCGGCTACCGCTACTTTAGCACCCAGACGAACCAGTGGGTGGAGGACGTGACCTCGACGGAAGTGATCGGTTTGGCGGAGCCCACGAAGGACCACCCACATCGTCTTCAGGCCGCATTACGCACCTTCTATGGGGTACAGTAGCAAAAATGAAAAATAAAACGTGTTGTGATTGGTTGCGCTTGTGTGTGTGTGTGTGTGTGTGTTTCACGTTGGTGTCGCATTGTACTGTAAATCTAAATAGTCGCACATGTATATATATATGTACATTTGGTTCACGTGTTAGGCTTTTATTGCCATCGATGTTTGTGTAGCTCCAACGTGCTGGTTCGTGCTTTTTTATTTTTTTCTAATCTTTTTTTTTCCCCTCTCCCCCTTTCTTGGTGCTTTGTAGAGCGGTTTTTTACGTTGTTGTTTTTCTTCATTTAGTGTTTTGAAGGTTCCTTTTAGTGCCCAAGCAAAGAAGCAAACATAAACAAGCAAGCAAAAAATAATAATAATAATAATAATAATAATAATAATAATAATATGAACGACTACGGCCCATATGTGGAGGCAATTAGAAAGGAAGAAAATGCCCGCGTGCACGCCATCGTAACGGCAGATCAGCGCGCCCAGCAGGAGGAGGAGGCGCAGGCTCGCATTGAGAAGTTTCGCCAGACGGAGCGCGAGGAGGCGGCCCGCCGCCAGGCCGCGCAGGCGGAGCAGCAGGCAGCCTCCGAGAAGCTGCGCAAACAGGAGGAGCGCAAGGCGCAGTCCATGTCCAAGGCGCGCGGGACGAACCGCGACCGCAACGCCCCGGTCGCGAGCCGCGCACGCATGAACGAGCTGTCGCAGCCCAAGCAATACCCCGAGGCGCAGTTCGGCGCCGGCACCTACGGCAAGTGCATGCACCAGCGCACGCACCGCGTCGAGTTCCCGCAGGGTCGCAACGGCGCCGCCTACACGCCTGGCATCGACCGCGACCGCCATGTGCCAAACGCCTCCACCAATGGAGAACGTAGCCGCAACGGTGGGGTGAATAAGGAGCGCGAGGCGACGGCCCGCGGCATCCGCGCCGCACACGAGTCCACGGACAGCCACCACCGCCACCAGGACGTCGAGGACGCCGCGCGCCGTGCCGCGATGAACCAGGGCGACGTGGCTGCCCACGACGGCCGTGAAGAGGAGGGCAGCAACTGCGGGTCCGCCAACGGCTCCCGTGCGCCCTCCGTGTTTAGCCACGCCTCCTCCAACGGTCCCATCCTCGCCACTGGTGTGCCACACATGGGCATGCAGTCGGAGAAGCCCACCACGCAGAACCATCTGGGGGCGTACGGCGGCTCCGTTGCGGTGCCGCGTGGCCCGGCGAAGGAGGAGCAGAACTTAGGCGACCTCACACTGCCAGAGGTGACGACGCGGCTCGTACAGATGCAGCAGTCCCGCAAAAAGAAGAATTAACAGGTTGTGCGCATCCACTCACACACACACACACACACACACACACACTGTCAAGCGTCGTGCCTTTTCTTTATTTCAGCTGTTATGTACAAGAATGAATACTTTTCCCATTTATTTATACTATTAAGACATCAAATGTCATTCTTTTTCTTTGAGTGTAAAAAATACCAGTTGCGATGTACAAAAGATATATACATACACAATTAGTCTATTTTCGATCAAGCTTATGTACACATACATACAAAGACATCAATGAAAAAGGAACGAGAATAATAATGGAAGCCGAAAACGCTGTGGTACCAACGTATTTTTAATGTTCCACATGCAAATAAAAACTGGTTCAACCTTTTCCGTGTCGTTCTCCTCGTTGTC